>CAJPEV010001757.1:34776-58291 GCA_905338385.1 Darwinula stevensoni | reverse complement strand
TTTGTCGATAGAAAATTTCTACGAGGAATGAGAGCAAAAAAACAGAACCCGAAAACGGAAATATTCGCAGATATGGCGCCATGGCGTCTCGATAACAAGAGTCACATGCATGCATTTCTTTTTTTAATTTAGCGCGGTTTGTCCCAAGGAGAATGGCACAAGTTTGACGTTTCTGCACCCAAGGGTTGGGGAGATGCAGATTTTCAAAGAGAGCCATGTAAATCGTGACCTTTGACCTCAAATCATGGCCCCAGGTGTGACCTGAGAGAGTCAGCAATAGGCTCCAAGGCCCTTTCTTGAGGTCCCTTACAATAATTATGAAGCAGAATTTCGATCCAGGGGGGTCGATTTTCATCCTCCCATAGTACCTTAAATGAAAGGAGGCCCACTACTGGATTGGGCTTGCACTTCTTGTTTTGCATGGCCCCGCATACTGCACACAGGCGTTCTTGCCGACCTGGTAGGTGTTCCAGCTTGTGTCGGGTCCCAGCGTCTCAAGAAGGCACAGGAATTGCTGAAGGTGTTTGCAGCGGTGTGCCGTCAATCCCTGCCGTTGTTTCGATGATTTCCACCATGAAATTGTTCCTACTAAGAGTTCGATCGCTACGTTCGGAAGTACGGGAACTTACGAATAATTTCCGGCATTTCTGAACTCAGAAATTCTAAAAAATATTGATTCCCAATGCGATGAAATTAAACCCAAGAGCTCTTAGTCAACAAGTCAGTACTTGGGACTTATATGCTTCAGGGATGCGTCACAAGTGGCCACCATTTACTTCACAAGGAGCACAAGGAGCTACCACATCTGAAAATACATAATGGCCAAAAAAGTCTGGAAAATCATGCGTCTGCACACTGCTCACCTTCTTATGTATCGTTTGAATTTTCAAGGGTGTCATCAATGGGTGTGGTAGCGCCCATTACCTTCCTTCAACCCCTTCCGGCGACAAAATTCAACCGTCTCGTACTCCTCTCTGAGAGCAACAGGAACGAAATTTGGTGTGCTTCTTCCTCTCTCAACACAGAATCGCTCCAACAAATTTGAAGCTACATCTCCCCGGGGTTGCGGAGAACAATGAATCTCGCTTTTGGGAGATGTGAATTTCGCTCCGTTATTTTTTTCTCGCCCACTTGGGTAGCCACTCCTGGGCAGTTTTCGGAGAAATTGAACGACCAAATCAAAGAGATTGATATGGAGGTGACAAAAGGTATCATTTTTTGCTTTCAGTTTACCATTTCGCCATTAAAAAATTATGAAATTTGATGCCGTTAATTTAGGCTTAGCGCAATGGCTCCGGTCCCTTCCAGCGGTGTTGCCGGATATCATGCCGGCGTTATGTTCCATTCATGGCTTCTCCAGCCTTAGTATCGTTCCCTGGATCTTCTCTTTTTAATTTAGGAAATATTGCTGTGCTGAATTCATGGGGTGAGCTGAGATTGAAGCGGTGTTTTGCAGTGGCCGATGGATTTGGTGGAATACGGAGATTCATCTCATCGGACATCCTTAAATTAGCATGAAGGCGGCCAGCTCGTTTGTCGTGGCATTTTCTTCTCAGAACGAGACGAGACGATTCGAGGAATTCTGGATAGGCCTAATGTTCCCCGACCGCACTGAAATGGCTCATGAAACTCGAAAAAGACCAACATTCGATCTAATGCTATACGTTGTTAAGTGGGCCATGAGATACTGAAAAGGCCTGCGGTCGGCATAACGTTACAAGTCCTGAACGAGGTGTCTGGAAGACATTCTTATTAGCCGAATTGGTCCGTAGGCTGAGGATTGAGTTTCATTTGAACGAAACAAGATAGGCCCAAGCCTGACCCGAAGAAAGTCCGTCGGTTATGCCTAGGCCTAAAGTTAGTGAGTTCCGTAGAGAAGGTGGGAGGTTGGGTTGAGAATAAAGAAAGGTAAACCATTGAAATTGGTTTTCACATTCCTACATATACGTAATTGGTAGGCGGTTTGAGGAGGAAAGTTTAATGAAATTCCTTGCTCCGAACATGAGTCATAGCTCTCTCTGTAGAGGTTGTCAAATGAGATAGTATGCCAGTGCGTTTGCCTTGAGTACTGCCTCGGGGCGAGGACCAGAGGACACATCAATGGAGGACCCATCAAACACTTATTTAATCGAGGTCATTCGCGTTTCCTGGTGCAGTCACTCTTTTGACATCCACCGGGAGAAAAACTTTTTCTTATTTAGCCAATATCAAATTCAGTTTTTAAATGATGCAACATTGCCTGCAAATATAGCATGCGAAATCCTGTACGTTTCGTGTCGGTCTTTTATGGTATTCCGTCTGGAGACGTGGAAATTTTGGAACTTTTGTGTGGGTTACCCGGCATTGTCCTCGCCTGATGTACATGAAAATTTTTAGCTCGCTCTTTCTTTTCCAGAAATTCAATGCAACGCGTCAACAACAACCGAGATCACGACGGACACTACTGAAACCTCAAGTTCCGCATCGGACGATACCTATCCCTTCGTCACAGGAATCGAATTGTCCACTCCTGATCCCACGCTCTGCGATTCGATGGGAGAATGCAAACAGAACCTGATAGGGGATGAGGGATTTTTGGAACCCTGCGTAAATACCGACGGAGAAGTTCCTGCATATCAGGTAAGTCTTAAGGAAACATTCTGGCAGCAATAAAATTGTGTGGGGGGGGGGGGGTTTGTTTTTATTGATGGTAGTTACAAATGGAAGGAAATGTTTTGAACATAACTGACTTCTCTCGATAGGGTACCGTCATCAGTACGGCAACACTTTCAAATGAAATTTATCTCAGCTTAATGTATCAACATTTCAATTAACTCTTTTAGTGCCAGAAAATATATCCTTATTTGATCCTTGCGCGAAAACGAGAGATGAGCATTTATGAGAGATGAGCATATTTCTCTTAGCATTATGAGAAAGAAACGGTAGTTTCCTGCTTTGCTATTGCATCCCCAAAAATCATAATATTTAGATGTATAAGAGCGTAAAATATTGACAGGCTCTTTTGTTGAAAACCTTGAAAAGCAGGTTTGCTTTTAACTACTGTGAGGAGTTGATATACTTTAATATGGGATACCAACATCTTCACCGCATCTACATTTGTCGAAGATCAATCTTAATGCGTTGATTTTAAGTTCAATTGCTACCGATGCTTTGTTCGCAGAATAATGTTTCCATTTTCGTCGTGGGGATGACTACATTTTAGCCTCGGTTCAGTTGATAGGCTATTTTATTTGCTGAAGTATGTTTCAGGGAAATTTAGCAGTTTCTTGGAGAAATAAAATCTGTGATGTAAGCTCCGGTGTTTGCGCGCTTGATTATACACATCTCTGCGCACGTGAATGCTTAGGTAAAATGATGATGAACATGATTGTATATCACTCAGTCCACCACAGACTTTCCCTGCATTTAGTCAAATTTGTAAGCATTTGGTTTTGAACTCGTAGCAATGCCTGTGGAACATCCTCAGATACGATGCAATGGACTCAATCGATATCGTACTGACAACTGAAGATTTCGGGGATTTTGAAGATGGAAGCCTGTTGTTGGGGATGGGCTACGGATACAAAGACGATTTCCCAGGGGCAACAGATGAAACTGTACTGGCTTCATTTGACAGCCCTGTGACGGAGAATGTAATTGTGAAAGTGCCTTGCAATGACGCCTGGGTTAGCGTGCGGATTCTGAAGAAGCTGATCAACCCTTTCAGGATCTCCTATTTCATATTTCATGATGGTCAGTTTTTTTCCCACTAGTAATCTTGTCCCAATGTTGCGTGAAAGGTGGATTCAATGTTGCCGCAATGTTGAAATGAAACACAATTCAATGTTAAAAATACGATCATGTGTAACGTTAAGCCGGCGTTGAATTTTCAATGTTTGAGTATTGCCTCTTCCTTTTCCTGAGCCTGAACGCGTGTCAATATTGACTAGAGCTTGAAAGTACTCCAATGAGTGCAGCTGAACCACGGAAGTGTCCTTCGGAGAAACTTCATTCACTTGGTCAGAACTCGAGTTTAGTACTTGAATGACACAACTCCTGTCCAGCTAAGGAGTTACGTTCCTGGTATCACCTCCAAATCCACCACTCACCCAGGAGGAGAGCCCTACACACCCTTGTAAGCAAGTTAATACTATCATTCTCGAAAGAGGTATCAGAGGCCAAGCCACTTTGCCGCGAAGTGAGGTAGGCAAATGCGGCGTGTCTCCTCGGACTCGTTGGCCAGAAGTACCTGGCGACTCCTTCAGTCGTGTCACCTCCTTCAAGGAGTCTATCTAGGAATTCCAAAGCCTTCCTTCACATTGTACGTGGGAAAAAATCAGGTACTGTAAAATGAAAAATACAGGGAAATGTATTTTTCTAGGGACCAGAAGTGAAAATCGATAAATTAGCGGTTAGGCGGAATGTCGGGTCGATTGCTGGAACCTACCACACTCGACATTATCTATTCCTTTAATTATCTTGAAAGCCTGGATGAGATCGCCCCTCCTTAACCTTCGTTCGAGCNTCGCTTGCAATCAACTCCCTCTTTTCATTCATTAGCGGCCCGATCGACTGTTGACACCTACCACTAGCATACTGATAAAAAGCCTTAGGGTTCTTCTTAGCATCGCTAGCCAGCCGTTCCTCGACCTCCCGTCTCGCAGATCTAATTTCCCGCTTCAACTTCCGCGTGATCCTCCTATATTCCTCATAGTCCGTGCTATCTCCCGTCCGCTTGTACGCATCCCATTTCCGCTTTTTATCCCTGATGAGAGCTTTGATTTTACCCGTAAACCAGACCGGTTGCCTGCCCGATTTCATGGATTTCTTGGGGATGCATTCCTCCATAAAGCCCTGCAATAACGTCTTGAACGCCCCCCACTGCTCCTCTACCGTCTGCCCACGGAGCCGCGACTCCCAGTCGATGCCTGAGACGCATTCACGTAGTTTCTCGAAATTAGCCTCCTTATAGTTGTACCTATGGGCTGGGCCTAGGCTTGCAAAGCCAGTCCCCCCTGAAATGTCCCTCAGGGCATGTACCTCCAAAGTTGGAATTTTTCTGAACTCTGCATCCCAATAGCTACTTGTGTACCAAGTTTCAGATTTCTAACTTCTCTAGAATATGGTTAGAATTAGCGTCAGTCAGTCAGGATCGTCTATATATATTAGATACATCTGCGATGCAGGTATTAAAGGGGTTTCACGTCTCAAGAAATCTCAAGATGGAGTGAGAAGCCCCCCCCCTTTTTCTGTTGCGTCACAGTTCATGAACGTCCCCTCCTCCGGTTCTGATTGGTAATTTCGATTTTTCCTCGCCGGCCCCTTCCCAATACTCTGTTCACACGTGTGCTAATTTCCCCTTGATATGACGAACAGCAGACACCCTTGGTTGATTTTTCAATCCATATAGATCAAATTTATATTTAGATTTCACTTTAGATTCAGCTTTAGCTTCAGATTTAGATTTAGTCTAGCAGGGGCGAGGAAGAGGCCCAGGTCTCACATGTCATGGGATCTTGTCTTCCTTTCTCTCTTATCTGTTCTCTAGGAAAAAGCAACCACCATTCTCGAATCAAAATTGTACTAATGTCAACAGTCAAAATGATATTAGATCCGCGAGAGATTAGAATGACGAATTCTTCTCAGCACAACTGAGAAGAAAAGTGAGCTTCAATGAGAAGTCAGGTGTAGAAAACTGGGGACCAACGAAAGTCTCGAAGCAGTTATCGAGACTACACGTCGCCATTGCACTCTCAACTCAGGTTGACCACAGCAGGATCGAATAGAAACACTTTTGCAATAAATAAAAAAACGAATTCTAACGGAGGCAATCAAAAGCTTTCAAATGATACACAGGAATTTGGGTGCAAAATTTATTTGAAAAGCCATCGCGGTCAGGTCAAAGGTTAAATCTGAAAAATAAGTTAAACTGAGTTTGTACATCTGCAAAAAAAATTAGAGAACGAATGAGCTATCGTTGATGAAAATAGATTGAGAAACCTGGAAGGAGTTGGGAAACTTGACGAAATCCGGTCAAGCAGAAATCTAAAGGTCGTTATGTAAGCTGTGAAGATTTATATTATGAAGATTCCGTCTGCAGGCGTGTTAAGTTCGAAACTTTGGGGACTACCTGGTATTATCTACTCCTGACGTATAAAGGAAACTTTATGCTTGCTTATTATTTTCCAGAAGAAGAATGCGACGCGACGTCACCAACAACCGACATCACGTCGGACACTACTGAAATCTCAAGTTCCTCCGATACCGATTCCTCTGTCACAGGAACCACTACTGATCCCTGGATGACGCTCTGCGATTCGATGGGAGAATGCAAACAGGATCTGACAGAGAGCACGGGATTTCTAGAACCCTGCGTAAATACCGAAGGATTAGTTCCTGCATCTCAGGTATGTTATGAGAAAACGTCATCACAGCCATAAAAAATGCTTATTTAATTTCATTGATGGTAGTTCAGAATAGAAGGGAGTACGAGAGACGTTCAAAAAGTTCTGGGAATTCCATCAAGGTACAAAAGGAAATCGAGCTTAATCTCTTCTGATCAGAGGTTTTGGATAAGGCTAACCTTGCTTATTATTGAATTCAGTACTGTTGCCCGAATAATCTCTCGAGCAGAGTTATTTATCTCAGATCAGTAGTACTTTCGAAGCCATGGAAGACGCAGTGAAAACTCAGGGAGCGATTATTTTCCTTTTTTGGGGCGAAACTGCACACGGTTCTGAGATCGTTCAGAGGCTGCAGGCTGTCTTTGGAGAATCTCCAAAATCGACGAGTAACTTTTACCGATGGTTGGACCCCGGTTAAGTATTGTGGCCAGACCGTAAAAGACGACCCCATCAGCAGTCGCCCTCGAACGGCTACCAACGATGAAAAAATTCCCCTTTGCGGAAAATATTCTAAAGAAATATCGACGAGTTACCTTTCAGAAACTTGCTACTATCCTGGGGATCAGCACCGGCAAGGCTCATGAGATTCTCCATGAACATCTCGGTATCACGAAGGTTTCTGCCAGAAGGGTTGCCTGTTGGGGCCTGAACAAAAGGTCGATCGAATGGAAACGTGTGAGAGCTGCTTCAACTTTGCTAAGAATACGAGGAGAGTTTTTTTCTACCGTATTATCGATGTAGATGAGACGTGGCTTCCCTACATCAATTCCGAGACCAAATCACAATCTAAGGAGTGGCTAAAGATTCCTTCTGAAGGATCGGACTGTTTCCTCTTTGAGGAAGGTTATGATTATGGCTTTCTGGGATTGCAAATTGATAATATATAGTAGGTAGCCCGGGCAAAAGCACGGAAGTATTTAAAGGCAATGAATGCCCACATGGCCGCAGGAGGCAGTCGCCGCACTCTCGATTCACGCACGAAGTGATTCATGGAGTTTAAAGTGGGCCTGTAGTGCGCATTGGCGGAGTATAGGAGCTGGTACCAAGGGATTATTGGAGCAGCCCTACTGAATACGAAAGCATGCCCTGCTAAGACCCGCCAACACCTCTACCATGCACCTCGTCGTCGCCCTTCGTCTCCTCTAGTCTATGTTTGCCTTTGAACGTTCGCTTCGTCAAAGGAGCTTAGGTTCGTTTGACTTTATCCCCTAGACCTGGTGTAAAATAGGTCAACCGTTATGATGCAAGGGCGGCGTAACGTTATCATCTTCGTAGGCCAAGAAATCTCACCAAAGGCAGGTCAGGAACTTGAGACCCACTTGATAAATTGGGGATAGAGAAACGGAATGGTTACGACGCCGCCGACGTCGTCTTTTCTATCCAAATGTGAGCGCTCCTGTAGCATACATGTGGGATCCCGCCGTTTTCACCCTCGGGAGTCGCTGGGCAGAGATATGGGCGGAGATCTCATACCGTCGAGATAGCAATCCAGAGATGAAAGGGGACTTTAAGTGCTATACGCGGGGACGTTTCACACATCACTGCGGAGAAGTCCGTATCGGACCCCCAAAGTTGGGGGGGGGGGGGTGCGAAAAATGTCTCTCACTCCCTTTGTAATGTTAGGGATGGCATGGAGAAGTTTTTGGTAAAGTCGTGGATTCGGTGGTGTATTGTTGACCCACTTGTCTGGCATCAAAGCGGCCCAGGGTTCGATTCTCGTCCCCTCCGTCGTTTACTCTTCATCCTCTTATTTCATCCGAACTCTCCCCCTTCCCCAGGGGCTATTACGTTTCGAGAATAGATCCGACTCTCGCAACGGCCGGGGAAAAAAAATGCTTACCAGAGAGCGGGAGATGTACACCCAGAGGAAGGCAGAAGACCCAATGGGGAGAGAACACGCAATCACGCTGATCGCACACGTGCGTTATGGGTGCGCGCGCATGCCAACGACCACCACCACCACGGACCATATTAGATTTTATTATACTAGCGGCTGCCGTCTAATAGGCAGAAATTTGAATCGTCTATTGTGAGCATAACGTCTCTTTGACATCCTCTGTTCATCGCATTACCCATTCGGAAGTGAACCGCTTCATTAGATTTATACACATACAGCTTACGGTACACAGGGAGATTTTGTTCCTAAGCACCATCATCATGATATTCGAGCTCATTGCCACAATCACCATTGTGAACGCCTCGGTTTAGCAGGTTTTCATGAGACTTAAGACGACTTTGTTGATTTCGTCGTACCAGCACATTCAATGCTCTTGCATCACCGATTAGCTAATGGGCTATCAGCATTAGCTTATGGTACATTTACCACTGATTCTGAAACAGTACGGGCCATTTCCAAGAGCTTGTTCGACTTTAGCACAGAAGGTAGTTAGCGCATGTGCGGCACAATACTAACGAATGATTCCTGAAAATGCCTCGCCGCCGCATTAGCACAAGTGAGCAACACATTCAGAGCCTCAGAGTAAAGTGTGAGTTGTAGCAGGAGCACTTTTCCGTTGTGGCAGCAATGTGAAACAAATGTCCCCTCCCTACAGCAAAATGTACAGCCTGGCAGTGTTCGCTGTGACAAACGACTGTAGTCATCTGAAGATGACATGGAAAAGCATGAGAAAATGTCCCGAGTTCCGTGTGTTATGGTTTTCGACACCTGAGTGCTGTGTTCCTTGCATCAAGTTGCTCTACAGATTGCACGGCTCTCGTATTGACACGAATGCTGAGCGAATGCTGAGCTCAGCATTCGCTGCCTCTTGCTGTCCAGCGGTCTGAGCGGCCCTACGCTCCCTACGTACAGCTGAGTGCTGGTCATCTCTCATTCTAGCCATTACGGCTAGCACCTCCTAAAGCGCCTAAAGCAGTGCGATTTCATTCCCTCATTGCAATGGAAGCTGCGCTGAACAGGTGGATCAGAAACACTCCAGAAATTTTTTTTCTGACGATCAAAGGAAACTGATTCCTCCCTGGGGGAAGTGCGCCGAACTCAGGGGGGACAATGTTGAAAAGAACAACGATGATGAATAAAGAAGTTACCCAGAAATTCCTAAAACTTTCTGAATGCCCCTCGTATTTTAAGCAAAACTGACTTCTCTTGATTGGGTTCCGTCATCGGTTCTGCGCCACTCTCAAATTAATTGCATTTCAGCTTAATGTAGCTAAGTTTCTACTAACCCTATTAGTGCCAGACAATTTATCGTTGTTTGATCATTAGCACTACGAGGAGTAAATGGTAGTTTTCTGCTTTTCTATTACGTCCGCAGAAATCAAGACATTGAGATATGGCAGAGCGTAATGTATTAGGGGGGCACCGACACCTCGACCGCATACTACAACTTCTACAACTTAACACTTATGATTGTTTCCTTAAATTTTTCTTCACCAATAGTGCCAAAAGAATTTCCTGTGGATGCTAATGTACCGATCACTCCTTTAATACGGGATATTCACATCTTCACCGCATCCACGTGTACAAAGGGTAAATCGTAACCTTTTTGCGGTCCACGCCCGAGCAATCGCGGGTTGGCCTGATGACGAATAGGAAAAACTCGAATGACAGAGCTGACGCATTCGAAATACTCATACCCAAAAGGGTTGATGCATTCGTCTCAAATTTAATTATAATCGCCATTTTGTTCAGAGAATAGTGTGCCCATTTTCCTTATGACGGTGACTATCTTTTCGCCTTGGTT
Source organism: Darwinula stevensoni (assembly GCA_905338385.1). Lineage (NCBI taxonomy): Eukaryota > Metazoa > Arthropoda > Ostracoda > Podocopida > Darwinulidae > Darwinula > Darwinula stevensoni. Next base: position 48,207 of record CAJPEV010001757.1, on the reverse strand, counting down.
GAGCTGAGGGTTATTTCCTTTGCTGAGCGACGTTTCGTGGTAGTATGTTTTCTTTTAGAAAGATATTTTGCAGGTAAGCTTCAGCGTGTGTGAGTTTGTTTCCACTTGTGTTTTGGCGCACGCGTGGGTTTTGGTAAAATATTGGTGGATACTTTCATCAGGATCGTATATCGCCCCATCATCTCCAGACTTTTTTCTGTCTTCAGTCAAAATTACAACATATTGTTTTCAACGCGTAGCTATGCCTGTGGAACATCGTCGGAAACGATGGGATCGACACGATCGAGATCTTACTGACGCCTGAGGATTTTGGGGAATTCGAAGATGGAAGCCTGCTGTTGAGAATTGGCTATGGATACAAAGACGATTTCCCACTAGAACCTGAAGACACAGAATTGGCTAGATTTGATGGCCCTGTGACACAGAATGTGACTGTGAAAGTGAAATCCGAAATTGCCTGGGTTAACATGCTGGTCTACATGGATCCGATCGACCTTTTCAGGATCTCCTATATCATGAAGAAGGAAGGTATCCCTTTCTATTGATTTCAAGCATTTCTGTGAGAATCGCACGATAATATAAACCTAACTCTATCATAATTATGAAAGTATGAATAAGCTATGATTGGTTATTTTCATTATAAACATGACTTACCTTAGGCTCCTAGAATAGAGATTGAGTAGCCAGCCTAGGCGCAAGGGAAAAGTGATAAATTATCAGATTAGGAGATTTGGGAGAAACAAAGGGGAAAAACAACAGAGGATACTAATGAAAACTCCCGTGGAAACTTATTATTTCTGCACATCCATGATCTCCACTTGTGCTCGGCCCCGCTGATTTTATTACTCCCAGTTCCGTCAAACACCATTCCACCAGTTTCTCAGCGAAAGATCCTGTGTGATCATGCATTTAGGCTCTGCCATCATCCAAAGCAGGATGATGTAGAAACCACAAGAGTTCCATCTAGGGTGTATTTTTGAACAGAGAACTATCCGATAATGCAGTTTTATTCCAAGGAAAATACATGATATTTTCTGGAAATGAAGCTGCAGCATAGGATAGTTCTCTGTTCAAAAATCCAATCTAATTTTCCCGGAAAAGGAACGGGCTCCTTTCCTGACTGGAACTGAAGGATTAAGTCTCTCACTGATTTCCTTTCGCAGATATTTGCGTATCTGTTACCCAAACCTTCCACAAGTTCGTACCGATAGACGACGCATAAATCTTCGTTTTTTTGTTTGTCTCTACCAGCATCACGGCCAAAACCTTCCAGACCGCTAGGGTATTTCAAGAGGTGCCAGCTTTCGACCCCAGTGTGGGGGATTGGATAGGTTTCATATCAAGTTGAAATTTACCCGGAGCGGTTCGAATGATAACATCTGCAACACTAACAGTATCGGGATGGAAAATGGCATAAATTTACAACTCATCTTGCCGAACCAGCACGAGTTGCGGGAATATCCGTGCAAGGACATCAGGAATACTTAATCCTGCAGTTTCAGTCAGAAGGGATCTGCTCCTTTTCCGGGAAAAAAAAAGTGACTCATAGTTTCGAAGGGCCAAATTTTTGAAAAAATTTACCTTAGTTTTTTTCAAAAAAAGGCACTCCAAATGATATATCGTTTAAAATATATCCGGCTCACCTTCCTAGAGACAATACCCATGATACCGTAAGTGCTACGAAACATTGAAAAATACCCGACCAATGATGACCAAAAATGAAAAAATTTTAGTTTAGTTTAGACACGTTTAAGATACATTTTCTCGATTATAGTGGACAAAAAGTCAAACAGTACCTTGTTTTATCGATGCAATCGGAAGTGGAATGCAAGTTACTGTAAGGAGAGATATGCCCTTTCCCTTGCCGCATAAGGAAATTTCATGGTTAAAATCGGCAAAATTCCAATATTTTCGTACTCTATGATGCTGAAATCTCGTTAAACCTCCTAGGATGAATGAAAATGAATGTTGATCTGTGGAATAGCTCCGATTCAAGCAATAGCACGCCTCCTTCCGATGAATGGTTCCTGAGATGAAAAATTTGCCCGCCCAAGGGATTTTCCCGTCCTCCCCAGAGTTTGAGGGGCGATACCTCGTTAACTGTAGACGCAATGGAGCCCATTCTTTTTTTTACGCAGTCGTTAGATTGACTGTAATTGCTGATAATTTTCATCTCGAAATCCGACATGGTCGAACCTAGTTGAATCCGTATGGAATGACTCACGAAGTACGTGGTTAATTCATCGTTGTAATTGAATCTTAGGCTGGGTCAAAAGAAACGCAGAAGGAGACGTTGAAGCAGTAAATCAGCCACGCTTCCGACAGTGCAGCAGCTTCCCTCACCGAAACTCGACAATTTCCCCGCTGGAATGGACCACCGTATCAAAAAAGCTGTCCTTTTCAAAGTTAGAGTGTCTCTGCGTTGATCACTTGCACTTCGAGGATTATCCCCCCCAGCTGAGACCGTCAGGATTCTAGGAAAGACAATGAACTTATGTTTACCTTAAAAAAAATTAAAACCTTGGAGTCTATTCCGAAGAACGATAGAGGGCAAGGGTGAGCTTCCTGGGTCGGTTCCTTTACCCCTCCTTTTTCTTGGATTCAATTCCAAAAGATTTTTAATATTCTAAGGTAAAAGCAGCTCTCTCCATTCAAGGCAGAATCCTCAACATAACCTATCATAGGATTTTTGCTAGACATGTTTTTTTTTTGCTATATGGTGAGAGACCGCTCCTTTCTCTTATTTAAGGGACGCCGAATGTAACGATGGAACCAGAAGGACTTCTGGACTTCTTCTGGGACCAGGTGAGTCTCTACATGGCCTCTATGGAATATCTTCTTATGCGCATATTGGAACGCTTGTCAATTGAATACAGCAATAGGCGAGGTAGAAAAATTTGCAATAAATACGCCTATAGACAGGTGTAATGCGCATTAACATTTTTTAACGCATTTCTAATAATAAAATAGGAATTATTTACACCCTTTTAGCACCAGAGATTATGAAATTGACGCTACGAATTTCGCTATATAGTGTCACATATTGTGCTAAAAGAGTTAAGAAATGTGTTTCGAAAGAGCGCTTGATCGTGCTTCTTCTTTAACTTATCCTTTCAGCACCAGGTCTTGGAATATGGCATTTTAAAACCAAATTGGTAGCATCGACTATTAATAGAAGAGGTAGTAGTAATAATCGACTAGTGAATAATGGGTCAAACTATTTGAAAAACTACAAAATCTAGCATTAAAAAGCAACGAAAAATGAAAAGAAGTGCTGGGATTTGACCCAGTTGGGAGAAGGAGATCCACTGCACCTATTGGACAACCTAACAGAAACCATCGAAGACCAAGGAGGACTGACGGGAGACGAGATCGACGAATTGATGGATCTACTCGACCTCCTTTTCGACGATTTCCTCGACAGCCTCGACGAATACCCCTCGCCGCCGGACAGGACCAAGGAGTTCCTTGCGAATTACAGTCGCACCGTAGAGGAAATGCTCGTCTCCTTCGAAGGATGGCTCGATTTGACACAGGTGATTCAAATTGGCGGACCTCTGTGTTACCTAATTAACTGTCGGTGCAGTGGTCCCGCGACCTTCAAGTGGCTTCATGAACGGTTTCTCATAGATGTCTCGAACTGAGAACTTCGCCACGTTGACGTCGACTTTTGCCAACTACGGAATGCAGCTGTTGGAAAAGCTTCTCTTGAACATGACGGAACTGGAATTTCTCCGATCAACGACAGTCTTCACGGCCGAAGTTCGCAGCGGAACGAAAGAGAGTTTGACCGGCCCTGTCGTCTTTCCCTCGGCAGGGGGCGACACGTATTTGACGTTGCCGGCAAGTTTTCGGGACGATGTCGGCGGTGACCACTACTCCTACGTCGGCGCGTTGTACAACGTCCGGGATCTGAATGACCTGCTTCCGGGACATCAGAATTTGTCAGTTGAAACCAAGTGACTTATTCGTAGGTCTATCGGAAAGTCTTCTAAGCTTACGTGACCTTAGATGAGGCAATTACAAAATTTTTTATTAATATATATTCTAGGGACATTCGGTTTGAAGGGAGATTCATAGACTTGAAAGTAAACTTCTGCTCGTGATTGCTGATAGTGCCACATGTTAAAAATTAATGTTTGATATGTTATATTTCAGATTTGGAGATGATAAAGTAGTAAATACGAAGTTGCTTAGCTTTTCTATGAAGGTAAGTGGGAGAGGGAACCTTAATGACCCAGTAACCCTGACTTTTCGAAACGCCCAGTCCCCGCAAAGTCCAATGTACAAAGAAATCTGGCGAAACCTTCACGACGGAGAGAAGCCAACCTTCATCCCCCAATCTCACCAATGCGTCTTCTGGAACTTCAACGGATCGTAAGAAAAGACATCCGCATCTCCGTCTGCGGGTTTTGCATTGCAGGCCTTCAGTAATTTCTCTTTGGCAGCGGCTTCTGGGACACAGAGGGTCTCCGTGAGGTTTCCTCAGATCGGGACAACACCGTCTGCCAATCGCACCATCTAACCAATTTTGCGGTGTTAATGAGCACTCACGACTACGTAGTGAGTTCATGCTTCAATTCACTCAACGGTCGTTAGGGGCCTTGATCGATGCTATGTGATTCGCTCAATTTGGACTCACCACGGATGAGCAAAAGAGCATCTCAGAGCAAATTCCCCCATTCAAATGTTTATTGGTTACAAGAAATGCAGACTTTTTTCAGGGTCGCGGTTGGGTTCTTGAGTTATTGACGATGACATTGGTACCCTGCTCCGTGATATGCCTTGCAGTGTCAATTTTAATCTTCCAAAAGAGCAAGTTAGTAACAACTATTGTGCCACGCATAGGTTTCCTTTAATAAATATATCTCCCATAATTTTCTGTCGATTCACAGGAATTCCAACAATGATCGGCACATGTCTCTGCACTTGCATCAGCAACTTTCTTTTTGGTTACTCATTGGATATCTCCTGGTGCTTTTCGTCATCGATCATCGTTTCGTCCCGTTATCAAGGGTAACAGCTCATACCCTTTTTTTTTGTGAGTTGCTGCTATACTTCATGATGATTTCGTATCGGTGGACAGATGGGTTGCGCGGTGTCAGCGATCTCCATTCACTTTACCTTCCTGTGCGTCTTCACCTGGATGGCTCTGGAAGGGTGGCACCTGCATAGCAAGCTGCAAATGGTGCAGAGACGGAGCTTCTCGCTTCGATTCTATCTCATGGTCGGGTACACCGTGCCGGTGGGGGTTGTGGCTATCACGGTTGGTGTGTCCTTTGGGACTGGGATTCGCTATTACGGAGAGGGAGAATTGTGAGCAATGCTACTATTCTCAATACGCTTCGGGAAAGTGTTTCTGTCTCTTGGTAATAAGTACGTAGATTGGTGAGAAGGATGACAAATGTGTCGTGCAGATGTTCTCTTGCACTGTGATATGGTGTGCCATGGGTGAGGTTATGGTATTGCGTGCACAACTATTGTGTTGTCGAAGTTGAGACTTCACAATTTTTGGCAATTAAATAAGGTCAAAGGAAAAATAAGGCCATTTACATATGCTTCGTTTCTATGAAAGTGTTCGGCGTGCATCTGTGGGGAGCTTTGTGGAGAAGTTCATTTTGCTCGCTGGGGAAGGTTTTGGCAATCTGACTTGAACGAGATTGACAATGATGGGAATCACTCGAATACCCAATATTTGATACTCATTTTCTGTCTTTCGTCATTAATTTCTCATTGTAATTCCTCTTAGCCATGATTCTGACGAGATATCATTTTCAACATTTTGAATATGCGAGTGTCTCCTTGTTTCATGACGTAGTTGCTGGCTGTCCTCGCCTGCTTACATCTGGGGGTTTGCGGCTCCAGTCCTGTTGGTCGTCGGTGCCAATTCCATTCTCCTTATTTGGGTGTTCAGTAAGGTGAGGAAAGTCGGGAGGGTTCCTAATGGGATGCAGAAACATCAGGCAGAGAGTAATTCTGTGTAAGTTTGAATGGAAGTTCTTGCTTCGCTCTATCCATTTCTGCAATATGGCAGAGTATGCATAAATGTGTTGCAGAAGCAGCGCTGTGCGGGTGTTCTCCCTCGTGTGTCTCCTCGGTTGCGGATGGTTGCTGGGGGTCCTGCAGATGGAGGTCTCGCCGGTTTTCGCCTACTCCTTCGTCGTTGTTGGCTGCTCGCAAGTAAGGGGAAGGCTCCTGGATATTATTTTCTTTGCAGTTGAATAGGAGAGGAAGGAGCCCTATTAGCCTCCCTATTCTTCCCTATTCTCCCTATTCTCCCTTCCCTATTAGCGTCCTAGGATGCGTCTGAGAAAACATCTTAGGATGCATTACATTTCAAATGCAACCCTTTCCAGCAATCTTGCTTATATTTGTCATAGCTAGGAAAAAATAAAACGAATTTGATGTTCTCTGTCCTCCGAAACGTCTTCGTTCAAAGTTCGATTTGCTTTCTGGCTCGATGATTCAGGACAAAGAATGCATTATACTCATAAACGAAATGTTGAATTAATCAAGAATTATTGACGGTCTATTCTAATGAGGGTGGGTGAGAAAGGCCTCCCATCTTCCTATAGGTATTATTGGGCATTTTATCATAATGGAACCGATACCAAAAAAAATAATATTGCCAAATGCTTGAAAGCTGCTTGAAATGGAACAAGAGTGGATATCCTTTCAAGAACCGTGTGTAATGAGGACGATATGCTCATGCGTCATAATTCCATACCACAATATCATCAGACCAACTTCATTTACCATTCCGAAATGCGTAATTCGCCTATAAAATGGCAAAATGAATGTAATGCCGGTAATCACGCGCACCATGAAGCAAATTGTGAGCAGTATAGACGTCAGGAGCTGGATTTTCTGCTGACGTCGTGCTGATTACATTATACTTGCATGCATTCAATGGGAAAATGCCAATGTACTCATAGTTATGGATGATAGATCCCTAGCCAAGAGTTGTGCTTAGTGCTTTATTTTGACGTGCATTGTGGATTCCGTTTTTCTCCAGGGCATCGGTATCTTCATCTTCTACTGCTTCATGGTCCCAGACAGAAGAGAAAAGCTGGTTCGCTGCCTCAAGATCTACTGACCTGCGAATCACATCTTCCGCCGAAAGCCAGCTACGAGCAGCGACGCCGCGCTGGAAGACCAGGAAGAACGAGAAGAATGGCTTACGGGCGTTCAAAGGATCCACGTTGAACACGGGAATGACCACGTCTGCTAATTAAGTATTCGTAATGAAGATCATCCGTCTGTACTATTTGACTTTTTTTCGAAAAGGAACTTGTTTTGACATTCTTCCTTGCAATCCATTGACTGGTGTCTTAGACGCTCAAGTGTATTAACAAGTTGCCGAATGTTGACTCAATCATGTGATTAACATAGGCATGGTTGACACATTGTCACCAAATAGAAATCAAAGCGACCCAAAGGAATTGTATTTTGAAAAAAAAGAGAAAAAATGTAATAACTTCATGGATAGGAATGAGAAAGCACGAGAAACCGACTGGAATTCGAGCAGATTTCATGCCCCTGGCACGCTGCGTCACCCGCCGCACCTCCAAATCACCTCCAACGGATCGCATCGTAAGCAGCGACATCCCTAGGAGCATTTAAGAAGGAATCAACATTGTATCAATGTTGATTCAATGTTCTTGTTCGATTAGGGATCGGTCCAGGAGCGTAAGCTGAAGGCCATGCATAGAAGGTAATTATCCGTACATCAAGAAATAAATGGGGTCACGGTTGAAGGAAGCGTTTTCTGACGTCTTCGGTTCTGGTCAACGAACTAACATGTGGGATTCCGTGACAACTGTGGGAAAGAAGGGGGTGTCATGGACCTTTCGCGTAGAACGAGATGCAACGACTCTCGGTCATTTCGGACAAAGATGACTTTCCCTTTTCGGTCATCGCGCGAAGTTAAGTACCTCAGATGACAATAAAAAGTTCAACACTAACGAATTCGAACGCATCTCCTACAATGGCTTTGTGAAAATAGTTGTCGCAAGGAGGTTTCATTTCGGTTTCAAAAGTTTTTTTTTAGGTAAGAATTAGATAAGAGGGACAGTGACAATTTCACTGCTAACGCCATACTTGATTGAAAATTAATAAGATTAAGGTATAAAAGGTATAAAAGGTCGCGGAGCGTAAGTGACACAGGTTAGGTACGGAGTTATCTCCTGGTTCGCTCTGTCGCGGTGGAACAAAGGGGAGAGAATTCGAGAAGCTTATACGGTCCGTACCTGCCTCTTTACAGAACTTTGGTCGAGCCCGGCTTCCACTACTCTCTTACCTTATCGTGGAACTTTCACGACGGTGAAAGTCAGTGTCTGTTAGGGACAATGGTTGGTGGTCCCAATCGAACTAACTTGAGGTTAGGTTCGAGCCCATGTGACGTTAGGGGGAGAATTACCTAGAGTCGCTCGTCGAGAACAGGGGATAAGACCGACAGAGACCAAGACAGACTTGTACCACCCATCTTCCCTCCTCCCCCCACGATCAAAGTGCACTCTCCAGGAGTTCTCGAGTGGACCGGCCCCCTAGAGACCATGGGGCCATCGTTGACGGGACTGATGTCTTAGTAGGGCTCCGGGACAGGAAACTTCAACTCTACTTTCCAACTGCCAGCCTAGAATCACTATAGGCTTCCCTGGCTATTCCATTCCGAATTGAAATACTTAGCTTTTAGTTCCACGTACGCCTACTATTTACAGTCACCATGGCTCGCTAGCGACATCTAGGGGCGAGAGCTGAAAGTATCGGTCTGGGTCAATCACCCCCCTTTCACCGTGGTCACCGGCTTTTTATTTCCTTGCTTATCCTCACCTTACCTCCCTATCCTGCATGACCCGTCCTCGACATATTCAGGCGAATAACCCTTTCTCCATACACCTCGCATACGCCAGGCGGATAACCCTTTTGAAGCATTCGACTGTTTCACTCGGTTTGACATTCACGGCATGCATCCGGCAACGTTGGGGAACCGAACCGCATGTGCAAAATCTATCTATCGCGGATAGATTGACTACCTGCTCGGAATAAACGACCTTCTCACCGTAACGACCCGACGCCTGATCATACCATCCCACATACATATCGTAATATCATACGTATTATTTTCATTAATTCCTCGTCTTAACAGAAATCTAGGAAGAAAGAGGGAAAAACACTCTAGAATAGGATAGGGGGGCTCCACCCCCTCCCCCTCCCCCTCCGACAAGCCACTCAGACAGCTAAGGCGCGAAACACGCCAGGAGAATCTCTCCACGGATAAAGAGATATCCTCCCACTCGACCTCCGATGCATCGCGCATTCGAGGCTGCGAGGCTTCAAGGCGAGTTCTGGCTGAAAGGGAAATCTGGGATTTCTCCCTAATCCGATATTATGAAATCTCTTGGCTTCTTTCAACTGGTCCTCGTTCTCTTGCTTGGAGCCTGTGAGTTCCTTTCTTTATCAGCATTTCTCTTCTTCGTCCGAATTTGATTGAACTTTCCTCGTGTCGCGAGATGTACCGACACGTACCGACACGTACCGACGCGTACCGACGCGTACCGACACGTACCGACACGCACTACTTCTCGGGTCCCGAGGGGAGGCGACTCGTCGCCTTCGCCGAATCGTGAAATCCAACTATCGGCATTCTCGCAAGTTTTTCGCATCGAAATTTCCGCGCAAATTCTTCAATAATTCACTGAAATCCGAAGAAACATGTTAAACCATGTATTATCGTCCTGAGAATTCCAGACGAATTAGGGAGAAAGCAACCGACTTATCTGAAGGAGCCTCAAACTCAAAAAAAAAATATTATTTTTTTTTCTCGAGGACATCGACCAAGGAGATAGATCAAGAAAGCGTCTTCTGACCTCAGATTTCGAATACGGGAGCAACTTCATTAATTTTTTTTTTTTTTGGGGAGGGAGACTGTTTTCGGAAATACCTTCCGCAGTAGACGAAAGAGGGCGTCGCCACCCGCGAGGCGAGATTGGAATTCGCGATGTCCATGCGAGCCGAAATAGCATTAGAAAGAGAGAAAGCGATCCGAAGAAAGCATTCCTTCGTTGCGTGACATCGCTCTTCAAAGAGCGTTTAATCTTATCTTGCATGAGCTAATCGGGAATATGAGATAATAAGGAAACATTACGAAAGGTCGACGCGAACTTGCGAGGATGGGTCCCGTTTTAGTCCCCGGCAACGTGATTTTCTTTCTGGGAGGTCGCAGGGCCTCGATAGGGCCTCGATGGGGCATCGATGGGGCCTCGATGGGGCCTCGATGGGGCATCGATGGGGCCTCGATGGGGCATCGATGGGGCATCGATGGGGCCTCGATGGGGCCTCGATGGGGCATCGATGGGGCCTCGATGGGGCATCGATGGGGCATCGATGGGGCATCGATGGGGCATCGATGGGGCATCGATGGGGCATCGATGGGGCATCGATGGGGCATCGATGGGATGCGGAGATTGTCGCAATCACGTCGTATAGCTCATTTCCGGGAATTTCCCTTCGAGCATCCTGGAAGCACTTGTAATAGACTTTCCGGTGCTGAAAGGGTGTGGTTGGGTCGATGTCGCCTCACCCCGGCGGTCTCGAGTGTCACAAGGACCCGCTAGGACGTAGCTGCACATCGTGCGAACCAATAAGTTAACATGAGGAAAAAACGCGACTTCTACCCAAGAATCCGCGAGTCACGAGTACAGAAGGAGTCAACGGGCGCATAATAATAATATTCTAATAATATAAATAATGCATGCTAGCTGACCCGTGGAAAACTTCCAGGAGCTCTTCGGCACGAACCCGTTCATTCGCGACCCTAAACCTCAGTGACCCCCCTCATCGCCATAAGCAGCAATGACATGTAACAGAACAGGGTTGAGAATAAGCCTATGGGGTGATCTGTGTGCCTGCGAGGGTATAGTGCGTCGGTCTCGTATCGCCGTGTATGAATATGTAGGGGTTGCGTTGTACTTCATGAGCAGCACAGAAGGCATCTTTACGCCGAGAAAGGAAGTGAAATGAAGCCTTTGAAAGGTCTCTGAAGGAAACAACCTTTAAAAATTCAACCACTCCTATTTCAAGTACCAAGGTCCAATTTAGTTCATGTTGTGCTTGTATATCAGCTGTGCACTCGCAGTAATGTAAGAAGTGGGCTAGGTTTTCTTAGGAGGAATATGTATGCACATTTGGAAGTTTGCAACTAGTGGTACCAAGATTCGGCTTCTCTGATGTGTACAGATATATATATATAACTATATGTGGTATAAATGCCAAATTAGGTAGGCCAAAATTCCATACATATGAATAGCCATTATGATATAGTATATCGCGTAGATCACTGGCCCAACATGGTATTTTGCGATGCATAAGATTTAACTGTTCCGTGTAAGCAGCTCGAGTTAGTCTTTCATTTCATAAGTTTTGGATTTTGTGCCAGAATCTTAAATTACGCCTTACCACTCCCGACATCATCGTTGGTGGGTTGTACATGAATAGCAAAGCAAAAGTGGGAAAAGATTGTGGAAGTCTTAGCTATTCCCTAATAAAGACGGCTTGCAGTGATTCCAAACCTCCAAAACTCTGATGGTGTACTAACTCAATTCCATATTCAAAGACTGACTGTACAAGGGCATCAAATAGCAAGAAGCAATTCTTCATGGGTAGTGCCCTGGCTCTTCTTGTAGATTGAGAGACCCCACGCAGTGCAACTTTAGCTTTTATGAAACGTTCTTTGAGTTGTTTCCTCCATCTGCCGTTTGCAGAAAATACAAAACCAAGGTAGTTATAGCTCCAAGCATTGTCCTCCATACACCCAGCTTTCACCCTTTCTCCAGCGAGTTTCCTTCGTACTGACTAGGATTTTGGATTTATCCTCATTGACCTCCAAGCTGTACTCCATGCAAAAGGACTGTAGAGCTGATAGTATGCGACCCAGGCCAAGGGGAGTTAAAAATATCTTAGGGTCTTATTGGACCCTTGACCTATAGGATTCGGAGAGGATTTTTTGGGTTTCGAAACCCAAGCATTACGACGGAAAAGGCGACCGGGGTAAATATTGGCGCAGCATTTTGATGTAAATTAATTACCGATTAGGGGTTTTCCTATGGTAGGGACACTTGCATTATTAATACCAGTCCTGCCCAAGTCTCCATAATTTATGGCCCGACCCAAATATGTCGCCGAATTACGCGTCCACTTCCTGTGATTGAGAGAAGTATAAATCTTCTCTCGACCTAAGAAAAGCAGAAGACAGAACCTGCGAGCACATATTTCTACTGAAACTCCTTTCGGACGGAGTCTACTTATTCTCGTACGTGGTTTTCAAATGGGAAAATGGGCATATATCTTGCCTGGACTCCATGATTCAATCTGGAAGATGGGGATGACAAATAGGGAAGTGTCGAAGTTTATTGATTGCTACAATGAGGCAAGGAGAGACATTTGGGGAGGTTCAAAACTCTCTTGTGAGAGACTATTCCATAAGTAAGGGGAGGGCACTTTTGTGTCCTTGAGAAATGCTAGAACCCAATACCTCCATCTAGTGGCCTAAAGGAGAACTTCAAACGGAACCCTATTGGCTTATAGGCTTCCGTATAGGCCCAATAGGGAACCCAATAGGTCCTATAGGTTCTAAAGGGAGAGCTATAAGTCCTATAGGGATCCCTATAGGCCCTATAGAGAATCATTTAGGTCCTATAACGAACCCTACAGGTCCCATAGGGAACCCTATAGGTTTAATAGGGAACCCTACGGGTCCCATACAGAACCCTTTGGGTCCTATAGGGAACCCTATAGGTTCTATTGGGAACTCTATAGGTTCTATAAGCAACCATATAGTCCCAAACTGAACCCTATGGGACTTACAGGAACCTATAGGATTCCTCTATGAGACATTTTCGTAAGGGTCCTGTCCTTAACTACAGCTTCGGAGTTATCGATTGGTCACCTACAGAACTCTAATCCATCGATGAGCGACCAGAAAACTCCTGACCATGCTTCACACCCACCATCCGAATGCTGCCGTTGAAAGACTCTACCTTCCGAGATACAACCCATTCGGCACAACAACGTTGTATCAACATTGAGAATAGGTTGAAACGTTGAGACTTGGTTGAAGTTGAGAATTCGACGAAAAATCAACATCAGTGAAATGCTAGCTATTCATAATTAACCGTATTTTCAGCATTTGGTGACTACTCGTGAACTAGGGAAGTCGTTCAGAGGCTATTAGGAGCAAATAAAAAAAATCGTACTTTCAATGTTGTTTTTACGTGGAGTTATCCACATCATATCAATTAAAATTTTGTTCGACGAATCGACGCGAGATGGCACATAACCGCCAATTCCGCGATTCTTATCCTGATGCCTTTAAATAACCAGTACCCTGCGTTTTTCAGACAGTACCCAATCTTTTCCCATTTACAGCATAGG
>CAJPEV010001757.1:11791-33206 GCA_905338385.1 Darwinula stevensoni | reverse complement strand
AATTGTTCCTGAGAGACTGCTGCGAGAGAGGAGCTACTTCTCTGAATCAGTGATGGTTTCCTTGGCAGTGTCTTCGCGTGGAAAAACTAAGATTTTCTTCATTCCCCGAGGTGTGAAGATAAACTCTCAGAACTACCGTGAAGAACTTCTTTCAGAAATGCTGCCCGAAATTAAAGATGTGATGCACGATTACACCTTCATGCAAGACGGTGCTCCTGCCCATACCGCTCTGGCAACAATTCAGTGGCTTCTGTGAAAACTGTCCTGATTTCATCGAACCTGAAAATTGGCCGCCCAATAGCCCTGACTTGAACCCAGTCGATTATTTTGTGTGGTCCGCGTTGGAAGAGAAAGTGTATCGCGGGCAAAAAATCCGGTGTGTCGCTGAACTGAAGGAACGGATCCTGGTAGCATGGGAAGAACTTTCACAGGGCTCAATTGCCACTGCCATCCTCAAGTGGAAAGGGAGATTGAAGGCAGTTATTCGGCAGAAAGGTGGCCATATTGAGCCATACGTCAAACGATGAGCTTGTGCTAAACTTGCGTTGGTTTTGTATTTCTTGTGTTTGAACGCGAAAAGGCTCTGTGATTGGTAAAAAAGCGTGATTTTCACCTTTTTTCAGCGGAAAGTTTTTTCAAATCAATTTATCTCCCGTGTTTTTCGGCGGAACTCAATTGCAACTGATATCATTGGAAAGCGAATTATATGAACTTTCATTTAATTTTTGTTAAATTCTTCTAGCTCAATTTGCGACCGAGATATAAGGTTTCAAAGTGGATGACCGGTTTTTTTTACCCACCCTGTATATATAGATGATGGGCTGCTGGAGCGAAAAAATTACTCGAAGGATTTTGACCCTTCGACTGCACCTAGGTTATCGGATACTAAATGTCAGATCTCCGGTTCAAAATTAACATAAATACTTGTGGGATCATGACCCCAAAAAGTAGGAAAACGAAACGCCCTTTTCTTTTGCTTTTTTTTTCATTCCTAGCCCGTTTCTCGCCACAAGCAAAATATTACTTTCTCCTGCTGGACTTGAATTTAACGTATATATCAAATGCTCCGGTCTTTCACCATTGAAAGATCGCTTTGGTCTTTTCCATGCCATTTTCCATTCCGGTATTAGCGTGCAAGTATATCTTGCGCTGAGAATTACTCTAACGTTTTGGACTTTAACCAGGTTTGGGAGAGCCAATGTCGTGCGATGATTTTTGCAAGCAGGATCTTACAGGAACCGAGGGAATCCTGGAACCATGCGTGAACGACGAAGGACTGGTTCCAAAATACCAGGTGGGTTTCGAAAAAAAAAAACTCGCATGAATGTAAAGTTTTACAATCAATATTTCATGACAGAAGACTCTGAAAGTAGGAACACATGCACGGTAGAGCTAAGAAACAGAACGCGATTGCATTCTTGTAGACAAGAAACATCTGAGGTGATATTGCTCAGCCAAGGGAGGCCCCGAGCGAGGCAGGCGCATGCGCAGAAGCGGTGTGATGTGATGTGTGATGTCATGGGGCGCTCTCAGACGATAGGCAGGCAGTGTGTGACCGTGCTGCTGACGATTTTTACTCGTGGGGGGACCTTTAGGGTAAGGTGTACCGGAAGAATCCAAGAACGATTGACCAGTTAAAGGGCTAAGTCACTACAGCAAGTACCGCCATTTCTGAGAAAGAACCTCAGTGCATTGCGTTGAATGTGCTGCGCAGGGACTCAGACACGTATTGCGGCAGAATGATATCTCTTCCAGCATATCCTGGAATGTTGCAACCCTAACAGAATGGCATGCATAGGTACTGTAGTTACTCTTGTCATAAACATTAATAAAACGCAATTCAGGCATATTCACATACATACATATATTCGCGGGGCCTCTTTTAGATGTGCCACCCTGCATCAATAAATTGACAGGGGTTAAACATCCTACAGTATTATGATGCTAGGGCGCCGATTTCGGAGGTGTAAAGGAAGTTCTGCACAAATTTTGGGTTGCAAAAAAGGTTTGCGGCGAGCTTGAGTGTGTGCGGAAGAGTGTGTGTTTGTAAACAGATGCGTGTGATTGTAAACTTTTAAACCTTGAAATGGATTGAATATCGCTCCGACAACCACAGAATCCCCTTCATTTAGTCAAATTTGCAGCAGATGGTTTTTAACTTTTAGCAATGCCTGTGGAACATCCTCAGAAAAGATGGGATTGAAGCGATCGAGATCGTACTGACACCTGAAGATTTCGGGGATTTCGAAGAGAGAAGCCTGTTGTTGAAGATAGGTTATGGATACAAAGACGACTTCCCAATAGGAAATGAGGAAACGGAACTGGCCTCATTTGACGGCCCCGTGACAGAGAATACAACTGTGGAAGTGACTCTCGAGGACGCCTGGGTTTTCATGCTGACCCGCTCTCCGATAAACCCCTTCAGGATCTTCTATATCATGAAGAAAGAAGGTTCGTTTCCCTGCGTCTTTCACGCATTGTTGCGAGAATCATATGGGTACGAATGAGCCTAGTTCTATCCAAATTAAGAAAGAACGAATCTGCTGTAACGCATTTCTTTTCAACTTTCCAACTCTCCTACTTTCTAACAATCTCTCCCGAGAAACTCCAAAAATCGTTCACTGAGACTCTCGCGCTTTTTGCAACAGAAAGAAAAATATTCTGGAAGCACCTGATGTACTTTAGGAACTTAAGAAGTTCTTCGCATTTCGCAAAATATTGCGGTATGAAATGGTAAAGTGACTTATGGAGCACCCAGTGTAGTTGCAATCAAATTTATGACATCGCATTCGTGCTGAAGGCAAATCTATTAAATGTTCTCAGGATCTGCCGTAAACATAATGCACTTTAATATAAAATATCATACACTTTTGGATGGGTATGAAACGAATTTGCCACGATAAATAATTCATCCTGATATGCCCTATCGTCACATTTATGACATTCCAATTTTGAAAACCAAAGTTTGACGATAAGACGTATTTTCTTTCGCCGATGTGGATAGGATAAATATATCCCTTTAATGGGATCAAATTGCTGCTCTTGTTTGGTTGTAGCTGGAATTCGGAATGAGGCAAACGTTGCTAACATAAATATTTCAAATTTCCAAGAAAAATAACTACTGAAAGCAAAAATGAATTGAAACCGTTAGGAGGGCGAGTTCCAAAGTTAAGTTTCCCTTTGTCCCACTCCTGTCTTGTACGGTATTAATTAAATTATTAATTGTATTAATTTAATGTAATTAATTAATACAATTATAATTTTTTAAATTAAATTAATTAAAAGACTTTAGGCAGCAAAGTTCAATGCTTTCGGGAAAATGGCTGACTTCGTCTGAACGTTTTCTTGGAATTTTAAAAACAATTTTTGAAGCAAGTTTTTTTTCCTCCTGGTGAATGACTACGCAGTCATTCACCAGGAGGAAAAAATTCCAATAGCCACTTTAGGACTCCAAGTTGTCACAAGCGCCGCCAAATCCAGGAAATTCTTCCAAAATCGACGTTACCGTTCCCCGATCAATAAACTTTCCCAACCAGAGACGCTTCCGCGTTGAATTGGTCTTCGTCGAGGTGCATGGCCCAAGGGGACCAGTTGGTCAGGACAACTGTTGAATTTATTCAGACTCATCTAAATTTGGCATGCTTTGCAACAGCGTTGTACGTCCAGCAGACGAAAAACCACTATTCCACATTGCTTTTCGCTGTTGTGCCATTTGTGAGACGTTCTAGCATGAAGGAGATGGGACTTTTGGCACTTTTTACAGCAACACCTACCACTTCCGGTATTTCGACCAGCACATCAGGCACCGCAAGTACCTCTGGTAAATTTTAGTTTTTGAGACTATTTATGTGCTAATTTTCTGCATCATAAACGGAGTACCAATTAATTTCGTTTAAAGTGTTTGCTGTGATTCCATCTGTAGTGCTTCAGAAACTAATCCGGGGTTATCTTCTACCATTCTGAATGCGGAAATAGCTAGTTATGTCTGCAGCGATTGGTCTTGGTAACTGCTTCATAAATTATGAACATATCGTGGAAACCTCATATAACATCGTGGTTTATCTTCTTAGTTACCATCAGCAATAGCATTTACGAAAACATACAGGAAAGGGAAAGAACCTCAACATCGGAAAAAAAATTTAGATGGCCCTAATCTTCTCTAGCTTCTCGTGAGAAATGTCTAAATTAAGACTCATTCACTTCAGACCTGTTGCCACGGAAACGTTTTATAGCATAGTCTCGTACATTGAGATCCACAAAATCGACCTTTTTCGGTGGCGTTGCGGCACATCGTGTTGGGTTTGAAGCTGAGGACCTTGGTGGAGATTTGAGCGTCAAGGACCACTTTTGCCGCCGTGTGTCTCAGGATGATATAATTAATCGATTTTGATCGAAGCTCTTGAGATGTCAAAGGATTTCGGACCGATTTCGGCTTCGGATTTGGAAACCTAAAAATGCCGTACGTAAAAGTACGGCATTCATTTGAATTCACTTTTTCCTCATTCGTCAGAATCGGTTCAGTGGGTTCTCCTTCCGTGCGTCTTACATTTCTTCCAAGACAGAAACAATGAGCATAGATTATTGATTTGTCTTGAACCACAGCGGATAGTATTACCCGGAAGGAGATCTTTACGAAAATGAAACTGCCAATTATTGTTTTACTACACACCTAACTTTTTTTCCTGAATGGGATGCAAATGCCCTAGTCATCTAGAACAGAGGAATGCTTAGTTTACCAGCTAATGGAAAATTAGATCTTGTCCTGCAGCTAATCGCATTCATGATGCAAAACGAATACTTTCCTCTAAAAGATTGTATCTGTCTCGTCGAGTGCCATTTGTAGTTCTTTCATTGAATTTCAGACAACTCCTTCTGATGCGCTTTACTGTTTTTTTTTCTTCAACTACCAATTCAAATAATTTTTTGTTAATGGTCAAGGTTCAAAATAACTTATTGATTAATAAAAATATTCCCCATGCCTGCCGATGTGTAGCAGGAATATGTTTGCAATCATGAAGCCTACCCGAGTAGAGCTTTCAACCACTAAAATTTTTGAATGAGAAAACTTCTTCGCAAGAAATTCTTCGTTCTCCCGAAAAAAATTTAAGGCTGCCTCGAAAATAGCAACAAACCTGAAAGACAGTTGAAACCAAGGGGCACGCCCTCAGAGATATTGAAAGTCACTTCGCCGTTTTCCACCCTTTCCACCAACCAAAGCCTCCACCACGACGACGACGACGACCAACCCGTGCGAGGGAGCCATCGGAGATCCCTGCCAGGAGGACGAGGACTGCCGCGAGAACGGACACCTTGTCTGCGATCCTTCCCTTCTCAAGTGCGACTGTGCCGATGCTATACATAAGCTATGCCTGTAAGAGCACACGCCATGCGTACGGACGTAAGGTTTTAAAGCCTAGTTTTCTTAGAAGCATCTCGATATTTTCAAGGATCGCATAACCTCCTTAATCCTTAAGTAGGGTTATAAATAAGTGACGTTTATATGTAAATGCCATTTTGTGATGTGAATCCATAGTGACTGGAGGCAAAAGGTTGGGCGAAGCGTGTTCGAACGATAACGACTGCAGCCGGAATCAATGCGACGAAGAAACCAAAATTTGCTCGCTTGCAAAAGACTATCCGCTGGATCGGAAGACCTTTTGCGGTAAGTACGAACGATCTAAATTACCCATTAAGTTGGGTTTGCTTAGACGAAGTGGATTTCTTAGAGGAGGAAATGCCTCGCGGAAGGGGGAACGACTGCGAGAAAGACGAGGACTGCAACGGAGATGCCAACCTGAAGTGCGACGATAAAATCCAAAAATGCAATTGCAAGAACGATTTCTTCCTCCATCCTCAACTGCTCTCATGTGTTCCACGATGAGCCTTTCGAGTTTGTTCTGGTTGTATGATGGTGCAGGAGGATGAGGAATAATTGTCCTTATGGCGATTCGTTTTTAATGAGATTGTTCTTTTGATCACGTAAATGGTGAAATATATGCAATGGTATACCGAAAGTAATTTTTCAGATAACTTTAATATCTTTGGAAACGTGTACGTCAGTTCAATATGGAATACCTGGAACATTTCAATAATTTGTTCATGCAAATGAAGCCCAGTTGTCTGCATAATGATAATCGCGTTGTTTTTGGTCTCTGCCAAATTCGCCTAGCTTCGTTCTTTTCCTCTTCATATTTTATTATTAATGTGCTGGAATTCCCAATTACTCCGAGAAGTCCTGCTCTGTTTTCAGGTCATCAACTTTCCGAAAATAATTTTTTATTAATCAGCTTATATTAATACGAAGCGAGCAGTGCGAGACTCAAAGTTTAAGCTCAAGTGGAGTTCTATCGGTTCCACTGCATTATGACCAAGGTCTGTTTGTGCAGGTTTCCAAGGTCAAATATGGTAATGAGGTCAAATGCGTGCTGCTTGACAGCGTCAAAAATGAAATGCGTGGCTGGGAGAGACCCGCGATCCACCGCTCTGTGACTCGCTGATGGAGCCTTGCAAGCAGAATTTCACCGGGCCAGGTGGAATTGGAAGTGGATGGACGATCGATCCCATCACAGTCTTCTAAATCATCAAAAGCGAAAGGCTGCTTCCCCCTCTCTGTTTTTTTTTCCTAGGATGAGGATTAATTGTAAGAATAAAAAAGCGAGGATGCCGTGGTCCTACTTTAGGCAGCTTAACACTCTCTCGAAAAACATTCCTCCTCAAATGTCTTAATTTTATGTCGTGAGCCATAAAATTCACAAATTTACAAATACCTCCCCGATAGACTCATTCGCGGGATACGTTTGCACAGAAGCACCTAGTCCACAAATATTTCACAATACGGTCACCCTTCCTAGTGCATTTATCCAGATCAGGAAATAAGCATTCTCCGAAAGAGATAAAGACACGTTGGAGCCGACTCTTGGGCGCCTGGACGGCCTCGCGACCCGCCCGACCCCGAGTCACCGCGGGCCGCCCGCTCTGCAGGCTGCGCATATTCCCCCACGAATTTCGCCGCATCTCGTGAGACAGCACGCAAAGCCTTCCGATGAAACGATTGCCGTTGCAGATCTCATCCCACCATGGACTTAGAAAAAAAAAATCGGACAGTGAGAAAATGACTGAAGGGAAGAAGAAAAGGAAACCGGCGATTTGGATTTTCTTTCCCTCTTCACCGATTCCTTTGTCGAGCGAATTTTGAACCTTCCGGCCATTTCCTGTGAGAGAGTTTCGTCTTGCGAACGAAAAGTAACCATATTTTTTAAACAAGAGCTTCCAGGAATTCCAGTATCTTTCCTTGCAGCGTCCGAAGAGGAAGATGAAGTACCAGGTGAAAAGTACCGGAAACGTCAGGCGAGTCATTAATGAATGCCACCTGAATCGTGGCTGCTTCAGCGCCATCTTGTTTCACTTAGAGGGGGAACCCCCTTCGTTCGAACGAAACAGATTGCTTGCCCACAGATGAGACACACCCAACCAGCGTCGATGCCGGGCCGACATCGGCAGGCAACAGCGAAGTGGGCCCAAGCCTCCCCACTTGCAACCATCATCGGGCCAACATGGGAAATTAAATGGAGGCGATTTCACTCTGATCAGAATCGCTCC
Organism: Darwinula stevensoni; assembly: GCA_905338385.1. Lineage (NCBI taxonomy): Eukaryota > Metazoa > Arthropoda > Ostracoda > Podocopida > Darwinulidae > Darwinula > Darwinula stevensoni. Next base: position 25,607 of record CAJPEV010001757.1, on the reverse strand, counting down.
ACTTGGCTGAGTGATTTTTCCTAAATGGTAATCTTGTTGTCTCCTGAAGGTAAAATTTTCCTTCTGTTTTCGTTTCATTTTACCGTCAGAAAAAAAAGTTCGACGTAGAGGACTGTCAATTGGCACGCACGTGTGCCAATTTACTGCCCTCTGCGTCGACAAAATCCTGTGCAAATATTTTCCCAGCTGAAAATAACCACCGGCCACGAGAAGAACGCAACGCCAAACAGACGACACGACGGAAAATCTTTATTCCCGGATCTCCACCGCCTTCTTGCACACGTACGGAAACTCGAACCTCGGCGTGTAATCATCCCACGCGGACGTGAACGCGTACGCGCAGTTGTGACTCGAATCCTCGTCCGGGAAACCGGGGAACCACCGCTCGTAATCGGTCGAGGACCCGTCCACCCACGACCACTCCCCGGTCCCCGTATTCCTCAAGTACCCGATCCAGTACTGCGACGTCGGCGCCGGATGCCCATTCACCACCAACGCCATCACCCTCTTGTAATCCGTCCCGTTCTCGATCCCGAGCAGATTCCCCCCCGCATCCAAACACGCCTCCAACGCCAACTCGTAAGATTTCTTATTCTCGCTCACGATGAAGCAATCCCCTTCGAAGGCGACCCAGTCCGCCGGGCAATCCCCGTTCGGTNGAATGCTGACTCGTGGTGTGTCCCTCCTTCACGACAACGCCAGACCCCATACCGCTCGTGTGACTCAGGACCTGCTTGTGTCCTTTGGATGGGATATTGTTACCCACCCACCCTATTCCCCGGACCTAGCGCCCTCAGATTTTCACCTTTTCACCAAACTGAAAGAATTCTTGGGTGGGAAACGTTTTTCCAACGATGAGGAGGTGAAGGAGACAGTGGAGAAGTGGCTTTCGGAGGTGGAGCGGAGCGTATTCGACGAGGGTATAAAAAAGCTGGTGCCCAGGCTGAAGAAGTGCATCGAAGTTGACGGCGATTATGTTGAGAAATAAACACATATTTTGGAACATACCCTGTAAATTTGGTTGAAATATATTCATTTTTCGATTTTTAACAGCTGTTGTAACCTTTTTTTCTGGATATCCCTCGTATCTTTGGAAACGTGTATGTCAGTTCAATATGGAATACCTGGAACATTTCAATAATTTGTTCATGCAAATGAAGCCCAGTTGTCTGCATAATGATAATCGCGTTGTTTTTGGTCTCAGCCAAATTCGCCTAGCTTCGTTCTTTTCCTCTTCATATTTTATTATTAATGTGCTGGAATTCCCAATTACTCCGAGAAGTCCTGCTCTGTTTTCAGGTCATCAACTTTCCGAAAATAATTTTTTATTAATCAGCTCATATTAATACGAAGCGAGCAGTGCGAGACTCAAAGTTTAAGCTCAAGTGGAGTTCTATCGGTTCCACTGCATTATGACCAAGGTCTGTTTGTGCAGGTTTCCAAGGTCAAATATGGTAATGAGGTCAAATGCGTGCTGCTTGACAGCGTCAAAAATGAAATGCGTGGCTGGGAGAGAGCCGCGATCCACCGCTCTGTGACTCGCTGGTGGAGCCTTGCAAGCAGAATTTCACCGGGCCAGGTGATAACGATCGATCCCATCACAGTCTTCTAAATCATCAAAAGCGAAAGGCTGCTTCCCCCTCTCTCAGTTTTTTTTTCCTAGGATGAGGATTAATTGTAAGAATAAAAAAGCGAGGATGCCGTGGTCCTACCTTAGGCAACTTAACACTCTCTCGAAAAACATTCCTCCTCAAATGTCTTAATTTTATATTCGTGAGCCGAAAAAATTCACAAATTTACAAATACCTCCCCGATAGACTCATTCGCGGGATACGTTTGCACAGAAGCACCTAGTCCACAAATATTTCACAATACGGTCACTCACTAGTGCATGTATCCAGATCAGGAAATAAGCATTCTCAGAAAGAGATGAAGACGCGTTGCGCGCCTGGCCTGCCTCGCGACCCGCCCGACCCCGAGTCACCGCGGGCCGCCCGCTCTGCAGGCTGCGCATATTCCTCCACGAATTTCGCCGCATCTCGTGAGACTGCACGCAAAGCCTTCCGATGAAACGACTGCGACCGAACAGTTGGGAACGATTGTCGTTGCAGATCTCATCCCACCATGGACTTGCTTTTTTTTTTAGCCTGTCACTCTTTTACTGACTTCCCTTCTTCTTTTCCTTTGGCCGCTAAACCTAAAAGAAAGGGAGAAGTGGCTAAGGAAACAGCTCGCTTAAAACTTGGAAGGCCGGTAAAGGGGTGGGAGCAGGCCATGTCGTCAAGGTTTCTCCTCAAAAAGAAATCACTCTCTCAAAGCAGAACGCTTGCTTTTCATTGGTATAAAAAATTTGTTCTCGAAGGTCCTTAAGGTCATAGAAAGGAACGTCGCAGGCTTCTCCTTCTACTTCATGGTCCACTTTTCATGGCCTTGCGTCAGGCGAGTCATTAATTAATGCCACCTGAATCGTGACTGCTTCAGCGCCATCTTGTTTCACTTAGAGGGGGAACCCCCTTCGTTCGAACGAGAGAAACAGATTGCTTGCCCACAGATGAGACAGACCCAACCAGCGTCGATGCCGGGCCGACATCGGCAGGCAACAGCGAAGTGGGCCCACGCCTCCCCACTCGCAACCATCATCGGGCCAACATGGGAAATTAAATGGAGGCGATTTCGCTCTGCTCAGAATCGCTCCACTTGCCTGAGTGATTTTTCCTAAATGGCAATCTTGTTGTCTCCTGAAGGTCAAATTTTCCTTCTGTTTTCATTTCATTCTACCGTCAGAAAAAAAAAGTTCGACGTAGAGGACTGTCAATTGGCGCGCACGTGTGTCAATTTACTGCCCACAGGGTCGACAAAATCCTGTGGAAATATTTTCCCAGCTGGAAATAACCACCGGCCACGAGAAGAACGCAACGCCAAACAGATGACACGACGGAAAATCTTTATTCCCGGATCTCCACCGCCTTCTTGCACACGTACGGAAACTCGAACCTCGGCGTGTAATCATCCCACGTGGACGTGAACGCGTACGCGCAGTTGTGACTCGAATCCTCGTCCGGGAAACCGGGGAACCACCGCTCGTAATCGGTCGAGGACCCATCCACCCACGACCACTCCCCGTCCCCCGTGTTCCTGATGTACCCGATCCAGTACTGCGACGTCGACGCCGGATGCCCATTCACCACCAACGCCATCACCCTCTTGTAATCCGTCCCGTTCTCGACCCCGAGCAGATTCCCCCCCGCATCCAAACACGCCTCCAACGCCAACTCGTAAGATTTCTTATTCTCGCTCACGATGAAGCAATCCCCTTCGAAGGCGACCCAGTCCGCCGGGCAATCCCCGTTCGGTTCTCTCAGCCTGCAGATGTATCCCCTCTCCGCCGTGCAGACGTCGTTGGCCCACTGCTCCACCCACATGATGGCGTAGTCGTCCCCGAAGTCAAAATCCCCGTTCCAATTCTCGTAGTCCAGCGGAGTCCCATCGGTCCACTCCCAATCGTCCGTCGGATTCCGGACGACCCCGATCCAGATCGGATTCCCCTTCGTGTTCTGCCCTGGAACCGAATCGTCGTCGAATCACGACAATTTAACTTTGATTAACTGCGTGGTAAAAATTAAAAGGCCGTCTTTAGCACTTCGCGGTGTATTTTCTCGAGAGTTTCAAAATATTACAATAGCCACACCATAAGAAACATTTCTCTAACTCTCAACTGATGTCGAAAGGTTGAATTTCCTTTCCGTTCCACTTCCCAGCACTCTAAAGGATGTCATCCAGGTGACATCCATCCGTTCCCTCGCTTCCGAATTCGTAATCTTGCCATGATGTTGTTCCATTTTCCGGTGCCACTTCTTATGCTCGTTATCTAGCTGCATCAAAGTTACGCCACAAATTTTTTTCTATTTGACGTCGTTGGAAAGCCGAATAAAAGTATCATACGGAGGCGATACTGCAATTTTAGCAAACTCTTGGGGACCAGTGCTCTGGAGTGATAAAGATAACCCATCCTTTCTGGCCGACCTTGCACGAGAGTAGAAATGTCAGCAGAAACGTCTCCATTGCAGACCGCACTGTGTGTGTGCGTGTGTGAGTGGGGGGGGGGGGTTGAACCCAAGTTTTTGAGAGCACTGAAAGCATGTTTACGAGTTGCGAACGCAACCTTGGAGTCAACGTCTACTCGTTCATCACAAAGCGGTATTAACGCAAGCGACGCCTGAGACCGCAATGACCCAAGGTTAAAAGTTTCCTTTAAAAAAAGGTCCATGTTAGAATGAAATATCCTTACCGACGAAAAAGTTCTCGTCGCGGCTGTGGATGCTGACGAGATGTCCACCTATGCCGACGCAAGCGGCTTCCGCGTCGGCATGTTCCAGATAATCCTCGGAGAACCAGTAGCAGTTGCCCTCGAACAGCTCCCAGTCTCCGCAATCCGCCGCCGGCTCCGACGTGTATTCGGCCATGAATCCCCTGAAGTTGGGGAAGTCGTCTGATACGAAAGTCACTTCCAGGATGTTCCCGGGCTCGAGAATGGGCGGCGGAGCGGTGAATCCGCAGTAGACGTCCGTTTCACCGGAGGTGGGGCTGAAGACCTCGACCCTGTCGAAGCTGCAGTCCGGCTGCGGCTCCAATTGGAAGTCGGTGAACTCGAGCTGGATCCGATTCCCGCTGGCCACGTTGATGGTGTACTTGCATTGCAGCCCGTCGCCGTAGTTGTCCGGATAATTCGGGGTCGAGAACGACCCGCTCGGCTCCACCAGCTCCTGGTCGCATGGCGACTGCGCCCCCGCCCCCTCTAGCACCCACCCCAAGCACGCGATCCGCCCCAACACCCACCCCAAGCGCGACATCCACCCCAGGCGTGACATCCTTCGATGCATCTCGACTGGCGCCTCGCTCGCTTCCTCCCCGCGTCGTTCCTTATCGTCCTCCCATTCCTGTGGGAAGTGCGGCAGCTGGGGAGGTGAGGCAACGACGTTTCGCCACGATTTTCTTTCCGGGACGAGGACGACCCTCCTCGATTAGAAGCAGGGGACACGCCGGACGCTGTTATCCGTATCGGGGTTCATATCTATTCAAATAGTGCCTCGTATCTGGTACGTGGCTAAGAATAGCGGAAACTTCCGGTAAATAAGTACAACAGCCAGTCGTCTAACTTCGTTAAAATAATTAATATGTTTTGTCGGTCACTCTCTCCAAACGTTGAAAGAGAGCATCGATGGGACGCTTCAGAGCGCTGAAATTCGGAGAGGACCGCACGAAAGTGATTTCCCTTTCTTTTATCGTTTTGTACAAGTTCACTTCGCCCAGGCCATTCGTCGCGCGCATGCGGCAATGAGAATGAGGAAACGTGGCCATCGACTCGAAAGCCAGCGTCGAGGGAATCATCTTCATAGAGACTCTATGAAGATGATTCCCTCAACAAATATGCTGCAGAACAGCGAAAAGCGGGATGGTCTCAGTGTCTAGGCCCGAATGCTGAAACCTCCTTCAGTCAACGATCTTTGAAGAATACACGGACTCCTATGGGGGAGAAAGAGCTCTTTATCTCCCTCAAATGAGGTTTGTGCATTCCGGCCTTCGACTCGAAGGAATGAGTCTAAAGAGGATTAATGTAGGAAAATTTTCTCCCGATGAGACTCGGAGTACTGCTCACATTTTTCTGAGCTCTTCGTCATGAAAATATTGTGTGGCGCTTACAGCCGGTTTCAACGTTTCGTGCTGGTTAGCCTCTATACGGTGGGGTAATAATTATTTAGAAGCAAATAAACATTATTTCACGAAGAAGAATATCTGAAACCTGATGGGATAAATTATCTCCACAAGAGCCGTAAGACTGAAGATCAAATGACCAAGGAAGGCAAAAGCCATGAAGAATGAATGAATTTGGTGAAATTTAAAAACGATTGACATTATCAATACATTTCCTGGAACTTGTTAAACTTCCAGCTAGTGATATTGTCACTTTGCTTTGATTTTCTCAAAGTGAGTCCAGAGAGATTAGGTAGGTGCGACGGACAGAATGCCAAAAACCTCCTTTTGTTAACAGTCTTTTAGGACTGCATGGACCCATTATGGGATAAAATAGCTCTTCAGCTTAAAGATCCCATCATCACCCCTAAATAATATTTCTGCATTTGGGCCTAAGATGGCAAGTCAATCTTAAGCTGTCACTATCTCTGTCTGAAATTCAGCTAAGGAGGGAAAAAAAAAGCAAGAGGAAACTTCCTTTTCAAATGCTTTAATGTAGTGACAAGAAAAATTAAATAGGGTTCTGTGTCTCAAAAAATAAAATGGGGACTTCCATTGTTCTCTCTGACTTGGATGAGGCACATAGAGACTACATGGGAATCATGCTTAAGAATTATATGGGAATGAACTTGGGTTGTGAAGACCCTCCCTGGAGAAGAAAAGGATGAAGGCTGCTGGAGTCACAATGTCTGATGACGACATATCACGCACCTCCTGGTCGTCAAACTTGAACCACCTGTGATGGAAATCACGAAATTTGCATTAAATATTATCCCATACGAAAGAAGGCTTCTCATGTTTCAGAGATTATGGTATACTGTACAGGAGTGCAAGATGGGATGATTATTTAAAATTGCTCAGGCACTTCTTGCATCAAACTATTTTTTACAATCATTTTCATCAGCAACTGAAGGCAACATGGTTTGGCAACATAGCTTCCTTCCATTATTTTACTCATTGTTCCTGGCAGAATGCATATGACAATTCACTATGGCAATGTAAGGATGAAGGTCACTTTATGTATACAAGCTTTTTTTTCTCACTTAATTTATTACAGGCAACTGAAAGAAAAGTGATGCAATGAAAAGCTTATGAAATCCAAAAATTTAAAGAGTAAGTGTTGCAAAATATTTTAACAGATTGCACTTGTAGCGCAAAAGATGAGAAATTCAACATTTTCCCATTTTCCTCCTTTTCTCCAACCTCTCTCTTTCTTCTCTGTTACCATCAATAGTAACAGGCCCCAGGAGGCAGAATTGAGAGTGAGTGCACTCTATTGAAACATACAACTAGGCACAAAACTGACTCAAAACTAAGACCCAACCCATGACTTAGAACATCATCCTCTGCACAACACACCTGTTACCGTCTCATTAACTATGGAATCAATGAAGCCTAGCTAAAGCATGCTGAAGCATACTGTGTACAGTTTTTTCATCCAGAATGAGAGAACTAGAAGCATATTGGTCAGTCATTTATTAACTCAGACAAAAGTTGACTAGAGATACTCCAACCTACAGTCTGGATAAATAGTAAGTTGTTCCTGTATTTACTGTTGCATAGTCCAAGGCATTCAGCAAAACAAAACTAAGGAGCTGAATACAAAAGGGACTCACTGTTTCTTGGCTGCTGACTTGCAGTATGCAGTATAGTGGCCCCCATCAAGTGTCCCAAAGTGATTTGTCACAGCATAGAGGTCGTAGGAGTCACTTTCCTTGGGCCTGATCAGGTGGTCCTGCATGTCAAGGTTTGAAAGGGGAAAAAACACAGGCTTCTGGATCTTGTGTCTCAGGGGCCCCACATAATAGAACCTGGGAAAAAAAAATTCAATTTTTACTGCATTCACCAGGTCACTAGAGCAGTTTCTTTACAATCTGTTTCTTACTTTGTATTGGATCTGCTACTGACATCTATGCTTCAGCCCCCTCCCCATGATTTAACAAAGAATAAAGCCCATCCAGTAAACTACAATATCCTTGGCTACATCAGGAAGATTTCTTCTTCTGCAACATGATATCCTAAAATTTTGTCATTAAAGTAAATTTGGAATTAGGTATGGAGTCTTATTTTACCCTTCTCCCCATGAAACTGAATGGTAGAGGGAATGATTGAATGATTATACCTCTTGAGGACTATGATGAGGATGGGGGGCAGCTTCCAGAGGTCAAACTTCTTCACAGCATCCCGAGGTTCCTTGCACTTGGGACACATCCATCCTGTGACAGGCTCCCCCTGCAGGTACAGCTGTAAGCAATCCTGCAACAGAGAATTTGCAATCAGTCTTTGTCATTCACTTTGGATTATGATGTTTCTCAAGGCTTTCTGAAGGCTATTGGATGCATACATTTGCTTGTGCAGGACTTTCAAAGTTGGACTAACATTTAGGAAGTGACTTACATCGATACTACATGATGATGAACGTTCTGGAATGGGGACAGGGAGATAAAAGAAGAGCTCGAACGTCTTGGATTCCGTTTGACACGCCCTACAGCGAACGGTGGACTTCTGCAATCCGGCAAACTGTTCCATGATCATAGAGTTTTCCGCACGAATTTCTGCTTCCCATGCCTTCTTGGCTGCAGTCTCATTGTCAATCCCATTGAATTCCTGCACCGTTGGCTTGCGACACTCCTTGGGCACCCTGTTCAGGTCCTCTCTCAACCATTCAAAAAGGTAAGTGAGGTACTCATGGGCGTCCTGGTGGTTCACCCCACGAAAGAGGTGGTAGTACTTGCCCGACACGTGCCTGAGGTCGTGAGAAGCCACGCAGCGATGGTGGCCGCTCCACAGCACCCGGAGCAAGGCCTCCATCTCTGCTGCTAGCTCTCCCTTTGACTTGGATGCATGTGGGTACAGCTTTTCCCTGATTTGTCAGAGAGGAGTGAGTGAGCAAAGAATCGTGACAATGTATAGGAAACTAAACATAGCATCAGAGAATAACTTCCAAGATTATAAGCTGATTTATTAAAGCATTGGGAGGAATATGTTCTGAAATCTGACATTTTATTTCTCATTCATGCCAATGCTCATAATCTCCCACAGGACTGAGATCATGATGAGTTATCTGGATACACCAGTTAAACTCTTCAGCAAGGTCCTCGGAATCGGCAAAGTATGATAATTCTCTTGGATAAAAAGTGACCAGTTGGTGGAAAACATGCAAAATGCATTCAATGCAAATGTGATGGGACCACTACAATCTATCAAGAACTGCATGATTGTAAATGGTCATTCTAGTTATTTCTTTGCAGCAACTGTCCAAGAGAAGCCATGCCTGCTCATAATGACTATTACCAAAAGAACTAACTGGATACTAACCACAACATCCCTGAAAATATTGCCTTAGCAAGAGACTTGTGTGAGAACTTGTGCAACACAATATAATTGGGAAAGGCGAATAGGTGAAGTACCTTGGGTAGACCTGCTGGAAATAGGAAGCAAATAGGGGTGTGTTGCTCATGCACTGGACAATGGCATTCATGTAACACGTGTTTCCCAGGTTCTTGAGACCCGTCAGTCCAGGAAGCTAGGAAGAAAAACAACCGTTGCCATTGCTCATTCCTCGTCACATCACCTGTGGTACGTGTAGAAAAAATCTCATCTGGTAATCTCTTGGGTGCTATACCTAGAGAATGGCATATTAGATTGACATATTTGCTAATGTGGCTGATTCACATGCATTCACTTGCTCTACTTGAAAAAGATGTAAAAAATCTGATGCTCATTGATTTTACTGTAAAGTTTTCTCTGAAACATTGCAATCCTCTACTACTTGGTGCATGAAGGGGAGAGAAAAGCAATATCATCCAAAATGATGTTAACCTGTACAGCCATTCAATAATCATTTCCAATTCATGGTTAAGGCAAATGATCTAATGTTGGCATTTACATTGGATATTATGTAAAATTCAACACTTATTTAGGCAAAACATAACATGAGAAAATTTTCAAACAGGATAAGCAGTTTTGCTGAAATTGGGGCAGTGCTACCAGTACCAAAGTAGTACCAAAGCAGTACCAAAACACAAAAGTTCTGTTTCAATTCCTTGCCATTCCCTGGCTCATCAACAATCAGGCAACAACGTGAGGAAAGGAATGAAAAGATGACTCACACGTTGTCCATGGATGGGATCAAAGTTGCGATGTCGAGATGAACTGGGAGAGTGGGACCACTGGGACACGGTTGGCTTTAACCTCCGGTCCACATTCGGGGTGGCGTCTGGTCTTCCTCTGACAAAGGCTTGTCTCCCCTCAATAGGAAGCGAATCCTCTAGCTGTTCACAGCCAAAGTAAGACCTTGTCTCACATGCTCACAATATCCAATAATCATAAGCATAAGATACTTGCATATCAGAGATATACAGGAGTGCAAGATGGGATGATTATTTAAAATTGCTCAGGCACTTCTTGCATCAAACTATTTTTTACAATCATTTTCATCAGCAACTGAAGGCAACATGGTTTGGCAACATAGCTTCCTTCCATTAATTTTACTCATTGTTCCTGGCAGAATGCATATGACAATTCACTATGGCAATGTAAGGATGAAGGTCACTTTATGTATACAAGCTTTTTGTTCTCACTTAATTTATTACAGGCAACTGAAAGAAAAGTGATGCAATGAAAAGCTTATGAAATCCAAAAATTTAAAGAGTAAGTGTTGCAAAATATTTTAACAGATTGCACTTGTAGCACAAAAGATGAGAAATTCAACATTTTCCCATTTTCCTCCTTTTCTCCACCTCTCTCTTTCTTCTCTGTTACCATCAATAGTAACAGGCCTCAGGAGGCAGAATTGAGAGTGAGTGCACTCTATTGAAACATACAACTAGGCACAAAACTGACTCAAAACTAAGACCCAACCCATGCCTTAGAACATCATCCTCTGCACAACACACCTGTTACCAAGAGTAATTGATACCTTAGTTACTTCGGATCGATTTCGTACGACTTCGTATGACACATGTCAAAAAAGTAGGTCTTACTCTCTTGATCTTCGTATAACCAGTCAGTAAATAATTGAGTCTGTTTTCATGACTAGAGATACTCCAACCTACAGTCTGGATAAATAGTAAGTTGTTCCTGTATTTACTGTTGCATAGTCCAAGGCATTCAGCAAAACAAAACTAAGGAGCTGAATACAAAAGGGACTCACTGTTTCTTGGCTGCTGACTTGCAGTACGCAGTATAGTGGCCCCCATCAAGTGTCCCAAAGTGATTTGTCACAGCATAGAGGTTGTAGGAGTCACTTTCCTTGGGCCTGATCAGGTGGTCCTGCATGTCAAGGTTTGAAAGGGGAAAAAACACAGGCTTCTGGATCTTGTGTCTCAGGGGCCCCACATAATAGAACCTGGGAAAAAAAAATTCAATTTTTACTGCATTCACCAGGTCACTAGAGCAGTTTCTTTACAATCTGTTTCTTACTTTGTATTGCAACTGCTACTGACATCTATGCTTCAGCCCCCTCCCCATGATTTAACAAAAAATAAAGCCCATCCAGTAAACTAAAATATCCTTGGCTACATCAGGAAGACTTCTTCTTCTGCAACATGATATCCTAAAATTTTGTCATTAAAGTAAATTTGGAATTAGGTATGGAGTCTTATTTTACCCTTCTCCCCATGAAACTGAATGGTAGAGGGAATGATTGAATGATTATACCTCTTGAGGACTATGATGAGGATGGGGGGCAGCTTCCAGAGGAGTTTGAAGAAGTGTCGTAGGGCTCCAAGGAACGTGAACCCTGTGTAGGTAGGACACTGTCCGAGGGGGACGTCCATGTCGACATTCGTTAGGACGTTGTCTCTTAAACGTTAGTCAGAAACAGTAACACTTTGGATTATGATGTTTCTCAAGGCTTTCTGAAGGCTATTGGATGCATACATTTGCTTGTGCAGGACTTTCAAAGTTGGACTAACATTTAGGAAGTGACTTACATCGATACTACATGATGATGAACGTTCTGGAATGGGGACAGGGAGATAAAAGAAGAGCTCGAATGTCTTGGATTCCGTTTGACACGCCCTACAGCGAACGGTGGACTTCTGCAATCCGGCAAACTGTTCCATGATCATAGAGTTTTCCGCACGAATTTCTGCTTCCCATGCCTTCTTGGCTGCTCAGAGTAACAGTTAGGGTAACTTAAGGACGTGGCAACCGAACGCTGTGAGGAACCCGTGGGACAAGTCCAGGAGAGAGTTGGTAAGTTTTTCCATTCACTCCATGAGTACCCGCAGGACCACCAAGTCCCCACGAAAGAGGTGGTAGTACTTGCCCGACACGTGCCTGAGGTCGTGAGAAGCCACACAGCGATGGTGGCCGCTCCACAGCACCCGGAGCAAGGCCTCCATCTCTGCTGCTAGCTCTCCCTTTGACTTGGATGCATGTGGGTACAGCTTTTCCCTGATTTGTCAGAGAGGAGTGAGTGAGCAAAGAATCGTGACAATGTATAGGAAACTAAACATAGCATCAGAGAATAACTTCCAAGATTATAAGCTGATTTATTAAAGCATTGGGGGGAATATGTTCTGAAATCTGACATTATTTTATTTCTCATTCATGCCAATGCTCATAATCTCCCATAGGACTGAGATCATGATGAGTTATCTGGATACATCAGTTAAACTCTTCAGCAAGGTACTCAGAATTGGCAAAGTATGATAATTTTCTTGGATAAAAAGTGACCAGTTGGTGGAAAACGTGCAAAATGCATTCAATGCAAATGCAATGGGACCACTCCAATCTATCAAGAACTGCATGATTGTAAATGGTCATTCTAGTTATTTCTTCGCAGCAACTGTCCAAGAGAACCCATGCCTGCTCATAATGACTATTACCAAAAGAACTAACTGGACACTAACCACAACATCCCTGAAAATATTGCCTTAGCAAGAGACTTGTGTGAGAACTTGTGCAACAAAATATAATTGGGAAAGGTGAATAGGTGAAGTACCTTGGGTAGACCTGCTGGAAATAGGAAGCAAATAGGGGTGTGTTGCTCATGCACTGGACAATGGCATTCATGTAACATGTGTTTCCCAGGTTCTTGAGACCCGTCAGTCCAGGAAGCTAGGAAGAAAAACAACCGTTGCCATTGCTCATTCCTCGTCATATCACCTGTGGTACATGTAGAAAAAATCTGACATATTTGCTCATGTGGCTGATTCACATGCATTCACTTGCTCTACTTGAAAAAGATGTAAAAAAATCTGATGCTCATTGATTTTACTGTAAAGTTTTCTCTGAAACATTGCAATCGTTTACTACTTGGTGCAAGAAGGGGAGAGAAAAGCAATATCATTCAAAATGATGTTAACCTGAACAGTCATTCAATAATCATTTCCAATTCATGGTTAAGGCAAATGATCTAATGTTGGCATTTACATTGGATATTATGTAAAATTCCACACTTATTTAGGCAAAACATAATATGAGAAAATTTTCAAACAGGATAAGCAGTTTTGCTGAAATTGGGGCAGTGCTACCAGTACCAAAGTAGTACCAAAGCAGTACCAAAACACAAAGCATCAAAGTTCTGTTTCAATTCCTTGCCATTCCCTGGCTCATCAACAATCGGGCAACAACGTGAGAAAGGGAATGAAAAGATGACTCACACGTTGTCCATGGATGGGATCAAAGTTGCGATGTCGAGATGAACTGGGAGAGTGGGACCACTGAGACACAGTTGGCTTTAACCTCCGGTCCACATTCGGGGTGGTGTCTGGTCTTCCTCCGACAAAGGCTTGTCTCCCCTCAATAGGAAGCGAATCCTCTAGCTGTTCACAGCCAAAGTAAGACCTTGTCTCACATGCTCACAATATCCAATAATCATAAGCATAAGATACTTGCATATCAGAGATATTGAGATGAGAAGATGGAAACCCACCCTGAAGCTTATGCATACCTACTATCATACTCTGTCCCGAAAGCATAACATTATTCCACAGGCAGTGATCTTTCCATGATTGTGTTTTGCAAGATATAAATATCCATCTTCCACATTGGAGCACTCACCACAAATTGCTTCCTTTCTAAAGTATCAAAGAATACAATCCAACATGGGAAG
>CAJPEV010001757.1:1588-11676 GCA_905338385.1 Darwinula stevensoni | reverse complement strand
GTTGGCTTTAACCTCCGGTCCACATTCGGGGTGGCGTCTGGTCTTCCTCCGACAAAGGCTTGTCTCCCCTCAATAGGAAGCGAATCCTCTAGCTGTTCACAGCCAAAGTAAGACCTTGTCTCACATGCTCACAATATCCAATAATCATAAGCATAAGATACTTGCATATCAGAGATATTGAGATGAGAAGATGGAAACCCACCCTGAAGCTTATGCATACCTACTATCATACTCTGTCCCGAAAGCATAACATTATTCCACAGGCAGTGATCTTTCCATGATTGTGTTTTGCAAGATATAAATATCCATCTTCCACATTGGAGCACTCACCACAAATTGCTTCCTTTCTAAAGTATCAAAGAATACAATCCAACATGGGAAGAACAATTACAAACATTTCCATTTGCCATCAAAACATAATTCATGTTATATGTGGTTTCAATCATAGACAAGGGTAGATTTTTTATGCTTCATTGCATATGCATTAACGTATGCTATATGAACTCTTATCCCCATAGAGAGCAAAAGGAGCCCAGTTCTCAAGCCAAATTCTGCATCTACTGTTGTATTGAGAACTATCTGGTCACCTATCCAACAGGAAATTGTATCAGACAGTATTTTTTGAGCCACATTTAAGTAACTTCAAATTCTTTTATGTCTGAATTATGCTTCAAGCAGGGGAAAGCATTCCAGTATGAATTTTGGATCCAAGAAGGCTAAAGAAAAAAGGCTATTCAATAAAGTATGAAAGAATGAGAATCTAAACTGAAATGATTTGTCAAAAAAACCTAATGAAATCATGGAACTTCAGTTGTTCTGCTAGCTAATCCTTATTTTCCTATCTTGATGAATGATCCATGTTTCTTCCTCCTTCCACTAACTGCTTGAATTATTTATGAACAATAACCAAATTATTGACTCGTCTGACAAGAGGCAAGATGTAATCTCAATTATATTCAGATTACATCTGAAATATTTCTTAATATTTTCTAACTTGAAGCTAACCTGTGCTAGGTTAAAAAATGGAACTTTAAAATTATACGTAACTTATACTTATGAGTATAAATGATAAATTATAAGTAAGGCCAGGTTATAAACTACAACTCAATTGTTCCCAAACCCCAAGTCCTAACCCATTGCATTGGACACACAACATAAGCTTAATGATCATACAAAGAGAAGCAGACCTCGCAGACATTTGGTGAAGAATAAGACCGCTTCATGAGCGACTGTTCCCCTGATCCAGTCCTGGGGGTGGATTCCCCCAATCCAGTCTTGAAGGAAGAGTTTCCCAATCCAGTCCTGTGGGTAGATTCTCCTGACCTGGCCTTGGGGGTGGATTCCCCAAATCCAGTCTTGGGGGAAGATTCTCCTGACCTGGCCTTGGGGGTGGATTCCCCCAATCCAGTCTTGGGGGAAGATTCTCCTAACTTTGCCTTTCGGGAGGATTCCCCCGATCCAATCCTGGGGGTGGATTCTCTTGATCCATTCAAGTGTGAGACATCTCCCAATCCATTCACAAGGTGTGTCTCCTTGGCCTGCTTCTCTGCCTCAGCCTCCTCCTGCAGTTTTTTCCTGCATCCAGGATCAAATCAACAGCATCAGACTGGATTGTTTGAGGACTCCTAGGCAACATTCATTTAAGGGACATTCAAGGACCACTTGGCCCATATCAGCTGCAGCTCACTTGTCTGCTTCAGGTCACAAGAACACCATCCATTGGTGAAAATTGCAATCTGAAGACCCCCCCCTTACCTTCCCTTCGTTGAGCATACTTTTACTGATTTTGAATACGGCATCTCTTTAACTTCATAACATCTGACAATAACTTGATGTCTCCCTCCTCTTCCCCAATGCCACCTCAATGACACTTCCCAACTCTAAATCCTAGATAGGACAACATGAGCCTGCTGCAGAAAAGAGCATTGAAAGCAAAGTAGAAGGACCATGTTAAACGGACTGAAGCTGAGATGGTGTTAATATTGGCAGGGCATCTCAGGTCCATAGGTGGGCACTGGTGCACACCCTGTAGCTTACTATATTCAAAATAGCCTTCCAACATGTTGCTATGCATGAGAAACCAAGTCCTTGAATATGAGAACATTAGGTCTATCTTTCTTGCCCCCAACAGCATGTGTTCATGAGAATATACCCATTTTACAGGTTTTTCTGATATGAATAAGATGGAAACGCTTCTCAAAAACCCAGGTTTAAGGGTTTTCCCCAATCTAAGAAATGTGTGGCCAGGCAACTTCTCATCAATTAATGCTTCCATGTTACAACCTCCAGTGTTCATTCCAGGCTTGTATTTTGTGACAATAAAAATAAGAAATAATAATCCTTGGAGGCAGAGACTCTCAACAACTAAAAAAGTTGAAAATTGTGACCTGAATGATAAAAACTTCCCAGGAAAGATGTGCTGAAAGATACAGCAAAGACATTCTGCATAGAACTCTTAATTGTAATTGATAAAATATAAAAAGCAAATGTAGGATATGGAAGAATGCAAAGAGAGCTGATGAAAACATTGTGGGGGTGTTCTTTCTATCATAGAAGTTAAAAAAACAAAAAAACAAGAATGTTCTTTATGCATATGAAGAAAGGAGTTTTCACATAAAGGAGAAGTGAATTAAACTGGATTAGAAGTGAGTTAAAGTAGTCATTTATAGAATTTATCATGGAGCTTATAAACAATGACCCCAAATTCCATCCAATCTAGAATTTGTCAGTCATTAGGGTGACTCTTAATATACAATATTTTTCCACTATCTATCCTGCCTTCTCAATGTAAAAGGGGTTCTCAAGCTATGCTTGAATGTTCCTAAAGTTTAAAATACAGCCTTTGCACTTCAGCAGAGCTATTAGGTGAAACACACAGAATCCTTGAGACTCCCAAAGGCTTAGGAATAGATGTGTTCCTTTCAATCACAAATCGCTGATGAATTGAATGATGAATTTCTGATGCTGCAGCGTTTTTACCCCTGGGCTGGTATGCATGATTGAAGTTACAAATCCATCTATAAATATAAAACACCTAGAAAGGGCCAGGGTCAGAAGGTATTTCCTGATGGCATAAAGCTTTCTATATCAGGGTATGTGAATTTATGCTACCTTGAAGTGAGGAGGTAAACTGGGTTCACATCTTTTTTTTCATGACTTAGGGAATAAAATAGGCAATGCACAACTTACAATATTCCCAAGTATGTCAGTTTTTTTTTCATTTTTCTAACTAGTTCCAAATAGATGGAAAAAAAAATTTTTCATGACAAATTCCAAATCTGGACAACAACAAATTTAATTTGGAAATAAAAAAAGGATTCAAATTTCCCTCAACAGCAAAAACTGACATTCCTCAGGGGGAGAAAGGAGGAGAAATAGGATAATCTCAAGTTTTTCAGACATGCTTCCTGCTTCCTATTGTCCTAGGACAGTCACCAAATATAACCCAGACAACCATGCCAAGAGAGATGGGAAACAGGCCCTCACATGCGAGCATCCTTGGCCTTGCGCTCGTCCCGCAGGCGCTGCACCTCGGCATTCATTTTCTTCTTCAATTCTTCCTGTTCGCGGAACTTCTCCTCCTCCTTCTCAGCTTCCCGCTTCTCTTCTAATGAGGTTGCCTTGCTCCTCCACAATTCCATCTCCTTCCGCAGCTCCTCATTTTCCTTTGCTTGTGTCTCCCATTTCTCCTCCTGAGCAATGAAATACTCTTTCATCAGTGGCATTAATAAATCTAGATATCTCAATTGGGCAGTCACAAAACTATTTTGGCAGTCATTTTGGCACCCCAGCTCCTTGAGAAACATGTGCATCATTGTAGCAACCCCATCAAAAGGAAAATGACATGCATATTCTCCAGAAGCAATGAGAGAGTAACAAAAAGTCATTCGACACTCAAGAATGATGAAAGGAAAGAAACTGACAAGAGATTTCTTCTCAGACTCCATAGAAGAGATGCGGTCAATAAGCTGCTCTTCTTTTCGCTGGAGCTCCTGACGCATGGCCTCCTCAGACTCCTTCTCCCGCCGCAGTCGCACCTGATCCCACTCCTTTTCCAAGCGAAGGACTTCCCTTGTCTTCTCAAGCAGCTCTCCCCGCTCCTCAATTCTCTCCTCCATCTTCTTTCCAGGTTTGAGGTCCCGGTTCACTGTTGGAGGCTTCTTAACGATCTATCAAAAAGAACATATTGGAACTTTTCATTCCTTTCCATTCTGAACTTAAAGGAGGGATAAATCAATATTTACTCTGTCAATGAATTCATTCAATTTTCAAAACAGGAACTGCATCAGCTTGCAGAATTTTAGCTTGGACATTCATTTATAATACCCAAAAGCAATGAAAATTAAAAATGAAAATGGAACTGCATAAGTTAGAAATCTGCACTTCTTCAGCCTATGTGCCAAAAAATAAAAAATGAAAATTTAATGCATGCTTTCTAAACAAGATATTAAAAAAAAAGTATTTTCAACTGGAAACACTTTCTTCATCCTGGATTACTTCTCTCTTTTCTAAACTCATGTTTAAGGAACAAAACCTGTTGCAACTAAAGCATCCCAGTCACCCAATACCACCAGAACTACATCCAACCATGTACCATACAAAATCAATTTATCTATAGTAGAACACCAAGAGCCAGATCAGACCTGCTTGACCTCTGCATTCTCAGGAGCAGCAAGAGGCCTTAGCACTTGGGACTCCATGCCAACTCTTCCCCCATGCAGTCTGTGAAGCCCAACGTCTGGTTCTGTCCTCGATGGCACTTCCTGTAGTGGGCTCTTGGATGGAGGCAGGGATGCAGGTGCTTCTTCTGGAGAGGTCTCAGGTGGTGGACGAAACGTGTCCAAATCCGGATATTCAATAACTGGAATATTTTCCAAGAAGCATTTCAGCCTCTAACTTGCATGACAAAATTAAACCAAGCCATGTACTGAAGAATGTGGCAGTGCAGATGAATGCAAAAAACATCCACAAATTTTTTGGTGAACTTGCATTCACTTATGATAACAGACTTTCCTTATCAGTAGTAGAAATTCTTTTAGATCAAGTGCAATGAATCCTTCAGTTCTTATAGTAGTGATCTGTACACTACAAAATAAATCCCAAGATCCCCATATTCACAAATGTCATGTGTACCATCAGATCCTAAAGCTTTTCAAAGGGTACACACCTATCAATCATCTAGAGCAGTGGTTCTCAACTGGTGTGCCACAAGTTAGGCCAAGGTTTTCCGCATGCTTTGGAGTTGCAATTTAGGTTAAGGTTTTCCACATGAAACGCTTAGGTGTGCTGCACATCGAGAGGTTGAGAACCACTTATCTACAGGGCTCAGTTGACCTGTATGGGAAAATTGTTTGCACAAGTCATTCATGACTTGTGCAAAAGCTGATAAACAGAAGTAGTCCTCACCAATGTCATTATGATCAACAGGAGTGATGCTATGGAGAGGGGGAGGAAAGACAAGGCCATTCGTTGTGTATGTAGGGTATGTCCTCAACCATTCCGCATATCCACCCTTCACGATCATCGGATGTGTGCACTTGTATCTCGTGCCTGGATCCCACTGATGGAAGGAAATGAACCAACCAAACATCAACAGAAAAGTCTCCCCATAATACAAGTTAGGAACACCATTCCTTAGAAAAATAATTTTTCCAAGAAAGTGAGTGGCTCTGCTGGACAGTTGCCATTGCCCCTTTCCTCTGCCCAGGTTTACGGCCTAATCACTTGCACTCGTGTCTGATCTAAATGACTTGGGTGTTTCTTCCTATTTTAATTGTGACTCCTAAGCTGAAAAGGGGTATCTTTCCTAAACAGTTTCCTGGATATATTTCACAGTTGTCATCTTCAATAACTTAGCTGTGAGACTAGCACTTGCAAAAGAAAGGAGACCGACTGCTAAGTCAGAGAGCGGCTCAGCACAAGGTGCAACACCTCATGCAAGGAGATCTCTGAAACAAGGGATGGCACAGTGCCTACAAATTACAATCAACTTGAACCTTATTCACTTCTGCATTGATCTCTTCAACTTTTCATTTAATGAAATGACCAATTTAATAAATAATATGCAACAAAAAAGAATTTGTTAATTAACTTCAACAATCACATTCCATCTTCCAAGAGATGCAGCACTGCATTCTGAGAATGGATCAGCCACCACTGAACTGATCTGATCATTGAAGTTAGGTGATCTTTGCTCTTCTGTAACATCAAGAAGACTGGACATTTTATCAGAGATGAAGAGAGATAGATGTATGCAGAATTACATGAGCACAAGTTTAATGCATGATTTGCAGATACTGTGTCATCTGATGATCCAAAAGCCTCCTTGGAGGGATATCTGACTCAAAACTTTATATGTAACCTACAATGATGGAAGGAGGATGAGGAAAAACAAGAAGAGAAGGATAATCTTCAGGGAGAAATCTAGAAGTCCACTGAGCTGGTGGGAAGTCTAGGTACATGCTTATGAGGATAGCATGAAATTCCTAACAAGGAATGAAAAGGAAACCCTTTGATGCACTACAATTCAATGAAAGTTGCAAAACTGAGTGAGAAATGGGACAAAGGAAGAACCTGGTCCAATCCATGCATTTTGCAGCCCAGGGAGAGTGGCCTATTCAAGGATTGGACAGTCGCTCAAGACTCCCATTGTTTCTTGACATTGAGAGCAGCATATTCCAAGTGCACAATAGTTGCTCCTTTCAGAACTCAACTACTTTCCATGAAACAAATATTCAGTCTCGATCCTACTCTGATTAGTCTGCACACAAAATTTTAGCTTTGGCAGAGTTAAAAAATGGGGAATAGGAACAGAAAACGTGAAAAATGACCTTTGATTAAGTGAGTGGGGACAATGGGTTGGAGGGAAGGTCACCTACAACAAGCTATTAGAGTTTTCCAAGATTAATTTATAATTAATCTTGGAAATTTGGAATCTTGGAATCTTGGTTAATTATAGATTTCAAAATATTTGAAATGCTTTCAAAGCTGAAACAATGTGAAGTTCAGCATATACTTGCATCATGACATAAATTAGGTGGGGAACAGGTTTCTGCTATTACTAATAATAGAAAAAACTTTCAAAATAGAGAGGCTTCTGAAAGTGAGGCTAAAAAATGGCATTTGACAATTCAAGATGTTAAACCATAACTCCAGTCAGGGAAGGCTGTTAGGGTACAGTTCTCTTAGGAAACAATGACATTTCAAAGCTTACAGGAGAAACAGAGTGGTTTCCCTACCTTAACGATTGCATCATAGAGATTCTGAAGAGGGGACTGAGGTGCAGGAGAATCTTCTGTGAACCAATCCATGAGGAACAGGAGGTCAACCGTGGAACGGCGTCCGAACGCGAACCCGTCATCTTCTGGCAAAGTCCTCAGCAAGGAATTACAGGTCACCCTGGAATAAGAAATCAAGATGATTCTGGATAAAAATTTATTTCCCTGGCTAGGTCTGAAAGCAGTGCTAAGTATTCAATACCCTGGCTTGAGGTATTTGTCAGGCACACTGAGGACTCGAGAGCTCCTGATGACACTACGTAGTTTCAGGAGAAGCCGAGCCGTCAGGTCCTACTCCTTCGATGCCGATGAAAGTACCTTATCCAAGAAGTCGACCACTGTCCTATAGTGTCCCGATAGGTCCAAATACGGACTTTTTTAGCAAAATATACCTTAAAATGCTTTGAATTCATGCTGGTTTTTGTCTTCTGACTGAGTGGATGAGACTGAGAAGTTTTAAGTGTTAGGGAAGACCTGAAATTACTCTTCTTCATTAAACTAGCAATGCATAATAAATATACTGCAAAATACAGAGGCTTCCATCCTCTATATAGGCCTAAGCCACAAGCATGGTCTAGATGCAGCAAGACCTGCAAGGTGATGATGCTAAAATGCCAAAACGACTAAGGTAGTACGGCGTCGACGCTACATCAACGAGAGAACTGTACTAGGTAGAAGTCAACGAGAAGGAGTGCAGAGAACAGAGATTGTCGATGGAGGAAGAGGAGGAAATCGTCCGGTATAGAAAGGTTTCTTCAGACACAAAGCTCAAAGGCTGACTATGATTTAAATTCCCAATCCAAGCCTAACCAGCAACCTACTCTTGCATTTCATGTTACTGCTCTTTGTTGCTCCTAACTTTCTGGCATGCTGCTTTCATCACTCCAGCATATACTTTTAAATGAGTTTACCCTATGAAAAAACACTTTTACATAGATGTATACCATTTTTCACCAGAATGCATAGCATTTTTTCTTTTGAGTTGAAAATGAAAGCCTACGTTAACACATTCCTAGTTGCCAATGCAGTATCTATGCCAAGCCTTTTTATTTCATAATCCTACTCTATGACTCATGAATGAGATGTTGTTAAAGTTAAAATAAAATATCATTAAAATTGACAACTTCATTGTTATTTTTAAGAAGTCGATATAATTATCTGGCACTTCATAGGAAAATACTTAACCATTCTGGGAGAAAATATTCGTTAAAATTGTTGCATGTCAAAGCACTAAGTGGCATCCATGATGGGTTCAGTCCCAAGTGCTCTCTGGATATGCAGGCCTACAGCAATATACTGTATAATGGGGATTTAGATTAAAATGGGGAGAATGAAGGCCATGCAAATGGCAGGACTTTTTGAAGTACCTTAAAGTCATCACAGAGACACAAATCTAGTGAGCAAAATTCCAACCTCATATAAAAATTCATACAAGAAGGTAAACATGACCTACACAAGCCTGAAAGCATTGGGAAAGCTTGCACCCTACAAAGTATTGCTACTACTCTTACCAGCTAATGATTCCGAATTTGGCTAATATGCATATGACCTTACTTTGACCTGCAACCTATGAAATAATCATGGGCTGGCAAAAACATCACATCAATATAAAAGGGGGGAATCAGATCTCAAAATACACGATTAACCCCCTGTCCCAAGAGTAACAATTTCAATATTCACCTTCTCTCGAGGCTCTTCTCAAGTTCGCTGGCAATATCTGATGCCTTCTTCACCTCCTTCTCCAGCATGCTCCGAAAGTATGTCTCATCCTTCTTGTACTCCTTCGTTTTGAGGATGTGTTCAAAGAAGATCTTGAGACCCTTCATGTAGAACACAAAGCTCTTTTCCTCGTCCTTGTCGATCTTGGCTACCTCTGCCTCTTTGAAGACCTTCTGGACAGACTTCACAACGCTACAAGTGAAATGAAAGCCATTTGCTATCTCTCCTCTAGAGTGTCACCATAAAAATTGGCTAAAAAAAAAGGAGTTCCATGGTCTCGTGTTATGTAGGCCAAAAACAACTGATTATGATATACTTACTTTGTGATAGGCAAGTGCCCCTTCTGAATTCTCTCGGGGATCTTGTCAGCCATCTCCTTCAACTCATTGAGATCCTTCCCCATATGTAAGTCTTTCAGCTTCCCCGGCATGATTCTTACCCTGGGGAAGGAGCTAAAATCCAACTTTCAGCCTGCTGATGGGCTTGATCAGTTTCAACATGAAAAAAAACTAGGAAACCCCAAAGAAAAGGCAAACTTCATACAAGTCTTCTGACTGTGTGATTGTATGCAACATTCTCTAGTACTTATGTACACTAGATATTTATCTAATATCAGCTCAATCACCTGTCTGACTTCAAGCAGCAGACATAAAAGACCTCTACAAGATCAGTGACACTACTTCCTGAAAAGGACTCTCAAATTTGTCAACCAATTAGGCACTTTCCTGTAACTTTCATGTGGGTACTGTACCCACATCAAAGTTACAGGTCAGTGACATTCTTACAGAAGACCACTCTCCATATGAAAATTTCCTAGAAACAGCAAATTCTCTATGAGGTGAATGCATCACTATTCTTCCCTAAGGCACCGCATGACATGCCAGTGTGTCACACTGCAAGTTTCCATTCTACCCTCAGCATGGTACAAAAAATGCACTGACACACCAGCATGTCAAGTGGCTGAGTCAAGAGTCAAGAGAGTTAGTGATATCAAGTGGCGATTTCGCCCATTTCGATATCACGTGTCGAGGTCCAAGAAAGAAGAATTAAAGAAGAAAATGAATGCCGAGGTGCAGCGCCTCGACACGTGAT
>CAJPEV010001756.1:0-52213 GCA_905338385.1 Darwinula stevensoni | reverse complement strand
CTAGATATATTTTAATTAAGCTTGAACTGTAATGGCTGCTAAAATCATTCCTATTTTCCTTACTAATAATACAAAATGTGTTTTCTGGGACGGTCTTGATGGTACATGGTCTTCCTGTAGTGTTTCCTATATGAATGTGTTTATTTATTTATCATTTTTTATTACTAACATATTATCTGAGTATGGTGAATGCCTTTAGCACGTATCGAAGTAATATAGGTTATCCGAAGAAAGGACAGACTCACGTGAAACAGCTTCACAGCGGCCGCATTGCTCACATATTAATTAAATGAACGCTTCAGTATGGCATCAATCCTTTAACATTGATTCAATGTTGATTCGATGTTGAAAAGATCAATATTGAGAGAACGTTGTCCGGTCAACGTTACATCAACAGATGTCTGGCGAGACATCTAGCGAGACATTCGAACAAACAAGATTTCCTGACTGCGAAATATGATGGCAACTACTTGTCCAACATGGTTAGTTACCATATACATGCAATCAGTACCTGTCTCTAGTACTTTTGGAACAGTACTTGATATTTTCTCCACAAACGACGCCTGGGAAGGAATTTGACTTCTTGGATATATTCGACCAATGTGGCAACCCAACCAAACAAGACAAGGATAATTCTGAGCAGGGTGATGGACATAAGAAAGTATGCGAGGTCATATTACTCCATGAGACCACGTCGCCCAGTTTTCGAGGATGAATCCAAATCATGATCACTGCCGAAGGGTGCGTGGAGTGAGGGTAGCCTCTTATTAAATCGCGGTAATCGCGTCGGTGTCCTTCTGCTTCCGGGGGAACAGGATGCCTCTTTCTCATCTCGGCATTAGGTTCGCATTGTCCTTGGATCTTAAAAAAGCGGATTCGGAGGATGGAGATCGTGTCCAGATGCTTCAGCCTTGAAACGGCGCATGCGCACGAATTAAACAGATTGTTGAGACCTGTCATATCGACGTTGAATCATCGTGGATTCGATATTTCTTCAATGTTGAAGAAAATGAATTTTCAATATGGAGTCAACGTTGATAAGCAAATGTTGAAGCAACGTTGCAATGTTGGTTTTGAACATTGAATCAATGTTGATATACCGTTGATGTCAACGTTGAATCAATTGTTGATAAAAATGAACTTTCAATGTAGAATCAATGTTGACAGGCAACGTGGTTTCAACGTTAGCTGCGTTGACGAAATGACGTTGAATCAACGTTGATTCAACGTGAGTGTGCTACTTGGGTTTGGAGAATAATGACCCAACTTGGTCTCGAAAGTACAATCTCTTCCATGATTTTCCGGGTCAATTCAAAATAACTGATTGGGGCGTTTCTTCGTCAGTGTGGGTGTGTGTATGGTGTGGGTGTGGGTGTGGGTATGGGTATGGTGTGGGTGTGGGTATGGCTATGGGTATGGTGTGGGTATGGGTATGGGTGTGGGTGTGGGTGTGGGTGTGGGTACTTCTTCGCTCGGTTTGCATTCCCTCCCTCGTCATATGTCATACCTGCTGGCCGTCCGATTTCGTTGAGAGATCGACAATGTTGACTTCGATCGAAACCGATTTCGTGAATCTCCAGTTGCCGCAAAGTTCAACGCTTTCTCGGTACCTCATTACCTGTGGATCAGTCCTGTTTCGGTAGTTACTGTACTGAGGAGGCTTTGTCGCTCCGGGTACGAGTCGCGCTTTCGCAAAATGAAGCCTTGTCTCGAGCTCGAGCACCGAATGGAAAAGTCCTCTCTTCCCAGTATTGGAAGTACCAGGAGTACCGGAAGCACACGATCTTGTCCGACGTCAGCCGGATCCGCGTCTTAAGGCCGCGTAGTTTTCGATAGCGTCGGAACGAGCCCGGTGAATCCCTCGTTGTGCAATGTGGAGGCGGGTCTCTTTGCCCGAGGTGTCGGATGTCCGTGCAATATCGAGGAACGGTCTGGGTGCCCCGCCAACACTTTGGGGAATCCAAGCGAACCGTGGACTGGTGGACTGGTACTGGTCCGTCAACGGAAAAGTTGCGTTTCACGATCGCGACGATCACGAGCATGCTGCCCTTGGACCGAGACATTGCCTCAAAGAAAGCCTGTGCTAGACTGGCGCCTCCAGTCCCTTGAAGGGTTTTAGAGGGAGGGAAGAGAGGAGAGAAGGGGGGGGGGAGAATGCTTCCACTACACATGGCACGTTTTCACTCGAGCTAAAAGTGACGAGACCAGGTTTCAGGACATGCCAGATTTATGGTGGAATTGGGGCTTTCGGACGGGCGCTTCGGTTACCATTTGGCACGCACCACACCAATTGGTACCACGTGCGATTGCGGACGATCCGCTCGATCTGATGACCTCGCTCCCCCTCGCGATGATGACGACATTGATCAGCATTCGGACGATCGCCGGGAAATATTTCTCATTCGCTCCGGGGAAAAAAGCCTCGTGCATATCACGTGATTTCGTGATATGCAAAAAATGCCTTCTGCGTGCAAAAAGATCACGGCTCTTTCGCGTTCCTTTCACAGAGGTTCACTAGGTCACAGGTTCGCGCAATCTTCCGCAAGCGTTAATGGCAATTACGTTCTTCAGCGTACCCGCCCTTACGAAACGTCCATCTCCCAAGTGGATTTTGAACCAGGTGGATGTCCCCTTAGGCACTATTTCCGCCTATTGGAGCGATGTCCACCCGGGGGAAAATCCACCTAGCTGGAAATACATGAGCACGAATGGAACGGGGGATTTCCACGGGGGGGGGGGGGGGGGGCCCCCCACGCGNNGGGTGGGGGCGGGGGGGGGGGGGGGGGGGGGGGGGGGGGGGACTCCCAACTGGTTCCAAATCCACTCCGTATCCACCTGGTTGTTTGACCAGGTGGATAGGGGGTGGACGTTTTGTAAGGGCGAGACTCGGGTACGATTCCGTGAAGATGTGTGATGCCTACGATTTTTGGCGACATTTTTGCCTTTTGCAGCCGAGCGGCCTCTTTCCTGTTTCATTCATTCATTCGTTTATTAATTGATTATTTTTATTCACTTCGGTTCGAATGTGGCTCACAATCCGGAAGAAAATTGGAGAATCCGCCCATCGATCCCAGAAACGAGGCGAGAAACAAGAAAGGAATCGGCAACGGGGCAAAACGGGGCAAAACGGGGCTCGACGGGGCTTGACGAGGATAACCGGGGCTCTCCGGATAATTAAGGCCTTTCAGTCCTTTCAAAGCACGTTCTTTCGTGTCCATCGATGGGCAAAAGATTCTTGAAAGTGCCGTTCCTTGTCGTCTGAGAAGGATTAAATGCATGGCTGGTCGCCCCCGCTCACCCTAGTCCCCCCTCACCCCCCCCCCCCTTCGCCCCCCATTTTGTTCTCTCTCAGCCGGATAATTGCCATCCTCTGTTGTCCTTCCATTAATGGCAGTCGGCCGGGAAATGGAATTTGGAATGCATCCGACCCGAGAGGCCGATCGCGACTTAACGAGTTCCGAGGAAAAAAAACCTCTGAAAAAACATATCCCGGGAATTTTTTTTATTTTGCAGAAGCTTTTTTGCGTTGCAGAGTTCGACTCTAAAATAAATCCTCTGCAAATTTGAAGATATTTTAAATGCATGATGAAGAAGATTTGCTACAGTTCGAATAATTAAAAAATTGGAACAATAAGCAGCAGCAAAAAATTCGCAATAAAATGTTCGGGCCTTAACTTACAAATTTGAGGAATGAAATTTCTCCAGTGTTCAAAGACCGAAATGAAACCCATCGATTTTTTTCGCCAAAAAAGAATTTAAAAATCCATTAGCCCTTTAATTTTTCTTTTAAATACAGGAGAAATATGTAAAAATGTTCTTTCCTTAAATTCTTAAGTTAAGAACCAGAATCTTTTATTTTTGCACTTTATTATTATTTTTTATTTCATTAGAAACTTCAAAGGATTTTTCGATCCCGATAGATGAAGTCGGTTCGCAGAGGAACAAATTCCTCCCCGGACATACTGTAACAACACTTACGCGTAATCTTTGGGGGAAAAGTAAAATCCAAAGCCAAATCGGCCAATATATCGGCCAATAAGGGAGACTAAAAAAAAAAAAGAGAATAAGACTTGGGGCCTATTCCTTGCCTAATGCTGAACTTATTCTAAATCTAATCTTAAACTAAATTTAAACAGCCTAAATTTAAATATTTATTAAATTTAAACTTAATCTAAATGTTAACTTAGTGTAAAGTTGACCGGTGATGTAAAAAATAGCTATGTAAAAAACAGCCAAGGGAGTCCGCAGTTCCTCACCTCAGTGCCGATTCGCCTCTTTCAGAATCAGATTGAGATTAGGTTTAGATAAAGATCAGCTTTTGATGAAGTTAAAGGGATGGTTGGACCTCGGCTTCGAAACTTGCAAAGCGTTCATATCGGAATTTGCAAAACTGCACAATGTTCACGTTCACGGAATTTGCGCGACTATTTTGAAAGCTCCCGGTTTTGCAATGAATTCGTCCGATTTCATGAGACCTTGAACGAGACCGGAAAGCCACGGCTTCCCGGATGTCTGGTTTGCTCCGCTGAGCAAGCGAGGCATTCACCGCGTCTTCCCCTTTCCCGCTTCCCCTCGCCACTCTGGAATGCTGAAACGGTCACTCAAGAGCCTGTTTTGAGAGCGGACGACCTCTACTCGGTCCCGATCGTCGTCCGAGGCTCCGCGACAGAGACCTCTGGATCCTCTCTCACCCGAACGACTCCAACCGGCGAAGCGTCAACGAATTTCAGCCTCATCGGGAATCCGAAGAGACCAACTCGAGAAGGCGCGGAACGAGGAAACTTCGTGCCCGAGGGCCTTGATCGCACGACGATCGAAGGGCGTACGAGCATTGACCAATTTTTTGCATCTTACCACAGTACTGCCGATCAATTTATTTGCACCAAATTTATTTTTGCTTCTGATGTTTCCATCAAACTAGCGGTCCCTCTCCTGTTCCGGAATTGTGTGCCGAAATGAAAGAGGAAGTTTCCATCATGTCTGCATCAATCTTCACTTGTCAGACACCCCGTACCAAGTACCTTCTCTGAAAGCGGGAGGCATCGTCATCGTCTTAGAAACTCTCCATGGAACCATGTTGAAAGCTGAAGGATCCTCTCTCCATCCACCGAACGAAAGTTTTCTGGAGACTTCTTGCACTGGGTTACCTCTTTAGTCCGATTTGTTGAAGAATTCCAATATTTTCCCTTCGTTGCATGTCTGAAAAGATCTGGCACCGCGTGGAAAGGATTGTGGACTGACACCAGCTTTATCAGGTATCGACTCGCTCTAGCGACTATTTCCGCGTCATCTGGCTTCGGTTATGCGAACCTTTTTTAGTGCAAATGACTGGGTGGATACCACGGACATGCTTAAAGAAAACGTTTCTTCAACGCTCAATGAATCTCCCTGTTCATGTCATGGTAATGAAACGGCACTGAGAGCCCAAAAGCTGCTCTTTCCTGAACATTGAAAGTCCCAGAACCTCTCTGAACACAGGTTGAACGTCCTCGAAAGTGTTCATGTGATCTCTGGCAGCTGGTTTTCATGGACAAGCCAAGAGTTTCAAATTTCAAGTGCAAGGACTTCATGTCTCTCGATATGTATCGTCGCATCTCTTCTGCAACACGAGGTGAACTCCAAAAAATTCAGAGGATATCTTCGATTGTCGAAAGAATCTTCTTGTGATCTTGCCATCATTTCTATTTCCGGAGCCATCCGAATGTGGCACACAATGAGCCCACAACGAGTCCTAAGCGCTCATTTAATTTGGCTTGAATTTGCGCCCTCAGTCTGCCAAATGAAGGAAATATTCCAGGAACCTTACTTACTTAAAAACCCTTAAAAACCCTTACTTCAATGTCTGCAATCGGGCGACACAATCAAGATCATTCATCGGTCGATAATGTGCGGTCGACAATGTACGAAAGCAGGTCGCTCTTACTGTCGAAACCCGACGCAATCATTTCATCGCGAACGCATTGTTCTTCCGCTTGAGTCGCCTCTTTACTCTCTGATGAAAAAGTAGCGGACTTCCTCCACGGAATCTCGTAAGGGATCCATTCATTAGGAGATTCGTCCAAACTATTTTTTTTGTCTCCTGGAGTCCTTTGAACAAGCTTTCTTTTCGTCGAAACCTTGACGAAGAAAGCTCTTTTTTTTTAGCGCTCTCTTCATTTCGCTGATTTGAAAGGTTGTTTCTCATTTTCTCTCTTCGTGCTTTCATTCTCACTTCTCACTCTCATTCTCACTTCTCACTCTCATTCTCACTTCTCACTTCTCACTTCTCACTTCTCACTCTCACTTCTCACTCTCATTCTCACTTCTCACTCTCATTCTCACTTCTCACTCTCATTCTCACTTCTCACTCTCATTCTCACTTCTCACACTCATTCTCACTTCTCAGATTTTCTTATTCTCAGACTGCTTTGTTGTAACATGATTAATAAGTTGATGCTCCGGTCTGGAGCATGGACACCATGAACCCCTGGCAATATCTGATAATATGTGACAACACCTGAGAATGTTTGGAATGTGAACTTCAGGGATTTCCCTATCGTCTCTTTTCCGTTTGTTTCACTCGCATTGATTTCTTCCGGATAAGAGAGGATTTCAATCTTAAACATTTTCTTCAATGGCGCCATGAGCCATTGCTCCACCTCAAACAGACTGATTCTGTCTTCGAGACGCAAGCCACTACATTGAGTCCAGATTCTCATCTGGGCTGTTCATGTGGTCGCCGACTCGAGAGACATCTACCTCGTACAACAAGGGCTTGCAGGTCCCAGCCGTCTTTGATTTTGACGAAGCAAATGAAGGACAGCTGCGACCCCTGGCTTTCTTTCGTCCTCTCTCGTCCATCCAACCTCCCTACCTTCAGTTCTTCACGTGACAATCCGGTTCGCTGGGGCCAGAAATGGATTTTCCACCCGTTCCTCCATGCCCCTCGAGAGGAGAAAGACGCTCGAGGTGTCATCCTATTCATAAGATGGGAGTTGGACTCGTGTTTGCAGCTTCGAAAATCTGTCGGAGGTCCTTCCAGTCTCTTCCCTGCGTCAAATCGTCCGGGACCTTCAGGTTTCTCATCTTTCATTTTTTCCTAAAACATCTTCAACTGTTGCTTCTGCCTGCTTATGGGTCACTCATGGGAAAAGAAAGACTCCGCATTCGCTGGAACAAATCTTTTCCAGAATCTCAATTTTGTTTTGAGAATTAATATATGATATACCGTGATGCTGTCGGGCAAAGCCGTGAGTAGATTGCAAAACTTGCAGAGGGTGCCGGCACAGTTCGGTGAACAAATTGCTTTTCTGGCGGTCTACTCCACCATCTTTTTTTATGCGTCTCATTTGCAGGGCTACAGCTATAATCTTCGTAATGAAATTCTCGGATATGAGTTCTCGCTGAAAGAAGGAAAAGAATCATGAATCCACGCGAACTCGTCTTTCTCTTTGGAGTGGTGAATAGAGTGAATGGACTAATGGACTTCTCTTTAGACGTGCCCTGCATTTGCAACTCAAAACCATTAAAAAAAATTTAATCCGCGATGAGGGACATTTGACAAGAATTTCCACTATCTTTTTTCTTATTCTCGCCGATAGAAGGATTTTGCCAATGTTCTGAGAGATTTCTCTCTCACTCATATTTCGCGTATCCGCGCCAAAACAATCCGGAATTCGCCAAGTAGCTTTCCGGTTCTCCTTCGCCTTTTACTGTCCTTTGTCTTTTCATGCCCTTTGTCTTTTCGCGTCCTTTTCCACGTTCTTCTGCTTCCGCCCTGGCAGGGTAGCCGGAATTAGCAATCTGGGAAACGTCATTTTGGCAATTAGGAACTATTCTATAGCATTTAAGAACGTACAGAAACTCATCCAAGAGTGAGACAGCTTAATAAAACTGGAAAATAATCGAATAACTTGTGAACGTTGCTGTCAACTGGGATCCGGTTCACGGATGATATAAATTAAGGAGGAGGGGGTGAGTGTTATCGAGTTTGTTGCATCTTCGGACATCCGTGAGAGCACGCTCACAGTATCTTTCACAAGTGGGGATCTTTTCTCATCCTCGGGGACCCGAACAAAAAGGTCACTGGTGATTCAACGGTGAATCACCGATGGAATTGGGTTCAAAAGCAATTCAACGTTGAATCAACGGTGATTCAACGGTGACCACTGTTGAACTTCTGTTGAATGGATGTTGAAAGTCAGTGATTAAACGGTGAATCACTGCTGATTTGCGGTTTCAATTTCATATTGAAGATTTTTTGTAAGGGGATGAACCCGAAACACGTGTAAGAGCGATTTCAGCGTGTTCGTCCTCTATAAGAGACACGGTCGCGAATGATCTCACCGTTTGCGCGAAACGAAGAGGCGCACACTCGTCGTCGATGCTCTCGAAAACTTTCGATTTCATCGAGGAGGAAACGCGTAACTCCCAAACGCGAAGACCTTTCTTCAAATCGGTGGAAGCACTTTATTTATTCCAAATCCAAATTTCGCAATGAACGTGCCTATCAGAGCTCTTGCTCGTCCCGATGCTTGTTCTCGTCGCGGCACTCTTTTCGATTCTGATCTCTCCTGGGAAATTTCCGATGCAATTACATTCCATATCCATTTTTTCGTGTTCTGTATGCACTGCAAGCATACAATACAATCATTCACGCATTCATCTCACCGCAATTCCATCCCACATTGAATATTTCACTAATTACTAATGGGGAAGTGTCAAGGAATTCCTCCAAATGTTTAAGACTTTGAGTCAATACTTAGTTTTTTTAAATATCCATTTCATAACTCAGCGAGAATAAAGTCAACTACGAATTAGCGATTTATTGACCATGTAAACTGACGAGTTTCAATCTCAGTAGATATGCGAATAGCAATTCGGAATCTTCAACTCATCTAGATGGTTTTGCACTCAAAAATTTCATTCCCATGCCTCGGCATCCCATGCTCCGTGCTCTACGCCATCTTGCTTGGTAATGTTTCTCGATATTAACACTGAGGTCGCTTGGAACAATATTAAATTCCCAAGCCTTATGTGTTCAATGATAAAACTTATAACATTATTGGTAATGTAGTTCAGGAAATGTAAGTAATGAAAACTGGAGCCTCTTTTTCTGAAGATCCTGTATATTTTACAGCATAGTGTTGCATCACGATGTTGTTCTGCACGTAGTATTGCAAGTAGTATTGCATAACATCGTATCTCATAGGACAGTATTGCATAGCATAGTACTGCATTGCGAAGCATGTGGAATAATGCATTGTGGATGTCGTTGCAGTTGATGCTACCGACGTGCTGAGAAAGCCTACCCGGGCGGAGGGTAATGAGGTGATGGAAGATGGAAGAAGAGAACCTCCCTTCCTTTTCCCGCATTTTCTGCATGTGTGCATTCGGATAAGCATCAACAGCATTAACTGCAACGACACCCACAATGTGTAGATCCACATGCTTCGCTATACAGTACTGTGCTAAGCAATACTTAGTTACGAGATACGATGGTATGCTATGGGAAACGTGGCGATTCACACAGCTCGAAACGATGAAGCTCGGAGCAGACTCCATCGATTCTTCTTCCTCTGCTGCAATTAATGTTGCAATTGGAAATGGGGGAATCTCGTCGCAAATATCGCCGAAAATGTTCGCCCGGGAAGGAATAAAAAAAAGTGATTTCCTTGCCGCTTCAGGCATGGTATTTCGGAAAGATCGGATAGGATCGAAAGGAAATTCGAGGTCGGATGACCTTGAATGCAAACGAAGCATTGAGGGATCCCTGGGGAGACTGCCGCTCGATATCTCATTTTCCATTTTCTTGGATGGTGGCACGAGGAACGCCATCCCTTTCTTCACAATATTCTTCCTGTTCCATCCGTTCGAACAACATGAATAAATCGCCTTTTCCAGTCACCGCAATGGCATTCCAGCCCTTGCAAATCTTGACATGTAACATGGTAGGCTGTTAACGAGTGACGTAACGAGTCACCTTTCACGTGACGTGTAACGCATGCGGAAGACGTCAAACCGTCTTAATGTACGAGATACAAAAAATAGCTCGTATTTTAATGACAGTCTCAACTCGGCTTCACTTATAATGTCACTTATAATTTCAACTTAAGCTAACTTCCCATTCGGCACAACGTTATGTCAACATTGATAACAGATTGAAATGTGGTTAAGACATCCACATTTAAATAGGTTCTCACCAATCGGCGCGAGATGGCGCCTAAGTGCCGATTCAGCAATTCTCACCCTGGTGCCAATGGAATGAGTTCCCAGTATTTTTCACACAGTACCCGATCTTTTTCCACGTACAACTTAAGGTAAGGCTTTGGTTTTTCTTGATAGACTCGTTTAAGGAGTTAACCCGGCAGAAGGAGACTCCAAGTACTACTTGCCAGGGGGTCCGAGGAAACATGCTGTAATTTTCTAAGTCTCAACATTGCATTTAATCGAGAAATGGCTCTATGTCTTTCTTGTGAGCGGTAGTACATGAAAATTGTCCTGCGGGAATGTGTCTGGTTCCTCTCCTTAATCAGGGAATAATGCAAAACATGTTCCTTTGCTGGACAGACGGAGTTGCGTCACCCAGGTACTCAACTCGAATTATGATCCGGAAAAGAGAGTATAACATACAGGAGTCTCCTCCCCAGTGCTAGTTCTCAATTGAGTACTTTCACTCAAAATATCACAGAAACATCTGATGGCTTATCAGCAACATCTCCATGAGGTGTACTTCGTGGCAGCGGAATCGGGAATCGACTCTTTCGGGGATTCGACCCCAAAGGGATCCCTCTCAAAGTAAAACACACGCGTGTCTCGTTGAGTCCACTTCTCGGTCATGGAAGAGTTGTTGATGTGCGCACGCTAGGTGGAGGATCGACAGTGACATCTATATTGAGACCCTGTCAATGAATGGGATTCGAACGGAGTGGAGCCTCTTGTTATACTCTCTCTCTATGATAGAGGTCTTTACTTTGGTCCTCTGGAGGGATCCCTCCGAGGGATGGGAGTACTTCACAGAGTACTTCCATCAATCTAATATACATAAAGTCTCGTCATCTAATCCATATTAGCGCTCCTTCAGACTCAAGAAATGAAGGAAATGCTGTATTGCTAAAACGTTGACAATTCATCGTTGACATGACGTTTCACAGCGGCAACTCTTCAATGTTGAACTGTGTTTCATTTCAACCTTTTTTTCAGCATTGAGACAACATTGTTACGTTGAAAAATCAACCTTTGCTCAATGTTGGTACGACGTTGCTGTGCCGAATGGGCTATATATACCGTTATACACTCTATGGGGGCGATACTGTTCGACATGATCGAAACAATGGGTCGATTGCGAGGTTCTGCTAATCAACATCACTCCGAATAGCACTCCAGATGAACTTGGACCCCATGAGCATAGTTCAGTAAATTTCCTTCTTCCTCCCCGTCTCCCTCCCTTTTCACCTCGTCCCGACTCCCCCTCTAGTTTCCTCAGAGTGAAATTTGCATGATGCAAATTTCTTGGCCTTTTAAAATTTGTGTCTCGATCCTTCTTTAAATTAATTATGCGCAAAAGTTTGTTTGCGAACAAACTTTGTCAAGCTCGAGGGTGGAGCATTCTTGAATATTCAGCACTTTCGGGTGGGTCAAAGGATTGCGCTATCGCGCAAATGAATATTCACGACGAGACCTTGGATGTGTCGGTCTGGGGCCGCAAAATCCAACATTTTGGTACAAATAATCTCGTTCTTGAATATCGTGTTGCTCCAATTCCAATAGCTTGTCAGAGGGATAAGAAAAAAAATTCAGATTATAATGGACGGAAATTTGTGAAGATGGTCAAAATTGAATGCCTTGGGGGTCTTTGCATTCTCTCAAAATTTTCCGTTTGTAGTCTCGTCCAACCGCAGCCATCGAGATTTTGGGATTTAGACATCGAAGATCAAGATCCGGTTTCTTGCGAGCCCGGACCGGCTCACCCGGCTTGTCCGGCCCGTCCGCCCCTCACGTGACGGTCGGAGCCAATAGGATGGGAGGAAGAAGGGAGCTTGTGCGGAGTTTTCGCCTATAAATGCGGCGGCGGGAGGGGAGAAATCGGCAGTGTCTTCAAATGCCTTTGAGTCTCAATCGTGAGTTCTTCCTTCTCTCTCTTCCCTCTTCCCTTTCCTTCGTCTTTCATGCTTGCAAAATCATGCAATCGGGAATTTTTCGCAACCTACTTTGTTTGCGAAGAGAGTAACGTTGCATACCTACAAATTTAGTGCTGTGCAAAAGAGCCAATTTAGCCGTTTCTTTAGATTAGCACAGGGGTGCACAACAGACGGCCCGCCGTGACTAGTGGCGTTGTAAGTGCTACTATGGCTCTTACCCTATTGACTACAACTACGGTCAGCCAAACTGCTGCCAGCGGTATGTGAGTAAAAATCACGAATGGCCCTCACAGAATTTTGAGTTGTGCACCCCTGAAATAGTACAAAGATTTCCCTGCTCTTCGAACGATTTTTGTTGGAAAACCCAAATTGGGGTTCCCACATCGCATCCACTCCCGCTATTCACTTGAATAATTAAAGAAAATTCTCATTTATTGAAGCCACTTGGCTTTTAAGAAATATGAAAAAAGAGAAAAAAGTTAATACGTCATACAAGAAACAAAAAATATATAACAGAAGGAAAGAAGCACCCTATACTGAAATTGTCCTTGAAGGTTCATCAAGGTTGCAGACTTCGTTAAAAGTGACCCCAAATCAAATGTGATTTTGCTCGTCAATTGATTATTTTCATGCTTCGCTCCATATTTACCCTCTCCTTGAATTTGAATGCGGGAGGGTTCATTAACACGAATCTCAATAAATTATTCCTCTCGTTTCTTTCAGGAGTTTTGCAATGGATAAAAATACAGTTTAACCTTTATCCGGTTTTCCATAGTGAAATCCGACAAAAATGTTGGATGGCATAATGGCGGAAATCTCCTTTACGACACATTATATGAGCTTCATATTTGACATCGGCGCGAGTGGTAAGTACGGTACAGAGAGATGGTCCCTAACTTTAAACTGTGTGTCTTATAAAATGGAAGGACGACGAGAGGGGAAACAGAGAGAAAATTATGAGAGCCGCAGCGAAAATGTCCGTGCACAAATGAATGCCGGTCTGTGATTGGCTGATTCATTGGAAAATAGAGTCATGCACGGCTTCGAATCTCGCGGGGTCGTTAAAAAAAATGCTGAAGAGATGCGGAATTGTAATTTTAGTACTGGTTAATGGGAATAATGGGTGCCGAGGCTTATGAGGCCTAGCACTCACTTTTCGCTTCACGTTTATTCAACTAGTGCATTGGTGTCAAACTGGCCGCCCGCGGGCCGGGTTCGACCCGCCAGTCCACCTTGTTCGACCCTCGAAGTCTTCCTCAACATTTGGTTACGAAAAAGTACTGCAAATTTCAACCTGTTTGCAGTAAAGATTAGGTGCTGGATTTTTATTGTGGCCCCTAATCATCTCTGAAGGCTTCCATCCGGCCCCCAGCCTAATCAAGTTTGACACCCCTGAACTAGTGTATAACTCCGAACACGGGAGAGGTCGGCGGGAGACCCGGGGCGGTCTCTATTTCTGGTGCTCCAGGGAATTTTTGAATATTTTCTATTCATATAGCCCAATGTGATTCTGCATCGTATTGAATTTGAAGTCGCATTCAAGGACAGAGCCTCCCTCGAACGTTGATGCACAAAATACCCATTCCTTTCTGCACATAGCCGATCATTAGAGGAGAAAAGCCGCTTCCTGCCGTTTCTTCTGCCAAACTTCCGCAGTGAAAACTGCTTCTCTATCGTTTGCATTTTGACGGACATTCCTAAGCGTTACGTGGAAAATTATTCTGTTGTTTGCACTTCACATCGATGCAAAAGAGTTTCAGGGAAATGCCTCAACAAAGAATATGAGGATTTTTTTCACGACCTTGTCGAAAATAGCCCGCGAGAAACAAACCGGAAAAAGGGTGAAAACCATGCAGACGCCGTGGCAATTAACTAATTAACGACACAAGAGACGAGTAATTACTCGATGATATTTCGTGGCCGAGATGAAGCAAGAAAAAATCACCTTGCAAATGCGAGTCGTTTCCGACGTCGGGTCGAAGTCACCCCGGAATAAATTAAACATTTTAAAGTTTTTAAATTTAAATTAGTTTTAAATATTAAAAAAAAATTTGAATTTGGACCTCTAAGTTGTTAAGTAGAATCTTTCGCACGTTTAATTTAAACTCGAGCATAAATGCTAAATTTCATGATGCCGTTTCCCTCAACGAAGCGATGGCATCGTCGAGCCGCAAAATCAAATCGTCGAACATAAATATGCGAAAAATATGCAAATCTGCAAAAATTTTTGTGAAAAAAATACTTTGGCTGACAAAGTTTTCGCAGATTTTCTTGCGACTCTTTGTGTTTGCGAATAGGCAAGGCAATAGGTTTGCGAGATTTACAGCTCGTTCCGACTTTCTGCGGCAGTCGCTTGTTTCCTTCGCGAAGCGTCGCGGAAAAATTCGGCGGATACGAAAACGACGATCTCTCATTCTGGTAGAATAAAATTGGGTATTTCCCAGGGAGAAAAGTCCATTCCTGAATTGTTCGTGGAGTTGCAACGATGTTAGCATTGGTTGGACTCGGTGAATGAATTTCGAAATTTTTTATTTGTGATTTTAGGAAATTTTTGCAAAAAGAGAGAAGGGAGAGGTATTAAATTAAATGATGAAGAGTTTCCATCTTTCCGCCTAATGCCAATTTCCGACTTCATCGCGCATTTTGAGCATTCATTTTCCCCGAGAGAAGAAAAGAGGAGGAAAACGGCGGGGGGCGGGGGACGGGGAAGGGAGGTTGGGGGGGGGGGGGCAGAGGGAGGCGGAGGGAAGCGACGAATCCAATTTCGTGAAAGCCATTCCAGACACCCCACATCCACCCACATACACCAACAAGCACCCACAAACCCACAAGATGAGAAAGAAGAGGCTTTATTGCATTCCTCCTTTATCAGCTCCCCCCAGCCGCTTCCACGACAGCTGATGAATGGCTGATGAACGTCTGATGAATGGCTCGTCCCAGACGACTCGTGAAATTCGCTCCCATTTATTATGCTAATGGGATGAAGTTCTGCTCGCGGAATGAAATTCGGTCGGAAATGAAACGAAATGAAGACGGCTCTTCGTCTTATCTTGATACCGAGCCTTCTCATCTTGAACTGTCTCGGTGAAAAGTCGTGATCGCAAAAGATGCTGCGAATGTAATTTAGCATTCCTGCTCCAAACTCAAAAACTGTCATTTCCAGATCTAAAAAATATATGTATTTTCTCAATTCGCGCTCAAAATGTGCGGTGCTTATTTGCTGGCAGAGAGCATAGTTTCATGCGGTAACGCGAAGATTTGCGGAAATTCGCAGAGCCCTCCGATAACCCTATCTACGTGGGTCACTCCGAAAGTTTTTAGACTTTGCTCATGCAAAAGAAAACAATATATTAAAAACCAATTCATTTGTCAGATGAACTTCTTTTAAGTTGCCTGTGTGAGTTTTGTCTGTTTCTTCTGACAATTCAGCGACACTGAAGCGCAATGAGTGGAAGCAAGTGGTGACACCTGGTGAGAAACGACTTCGCCTTTCCCTCAACTGATTTATCATTTCTAAGCCTCCTTCTTCAGAAATGCGTGGGAGCCGCCTCACCTGAGTATCGCCATAATGGAATGTCTGGGGATTTTTTTTGAGGAGCAAACCCTTCTCATATTATATTCAAAGGTGCTGAACTGGAACTACCTCTTCAATTAAGGAAAACTTTTTTCCTTGGAACCCTTGGAAATTTTGACTTGGAACCCGGAGCTTAGCACTCTCTGACGTCAGTGA
Organism: Darwinula stevensoni; assembly: GCA_905338385.1. Taxonomy (NCBI): domain Eukaryota; kingdom Metazoa; phylum Arthropoda; class Ostracoda; order Podocopida; family Darwinulidae; genus Darwinula; species Darwinula stevensoni. The sequence continues at coordinate 36,364 of CAJPEV010001756.1, read as the reverse complement.
CGTCAGTCATTTTAACCAAATGTTGAAATTGTGTATTTACTGATGAGGACACCCAATGGGGTTCATCTTTTATTCATAATTTTTTTAAACACTAACACTGACTGTAATGATTTGATTTCTTTATTATCGAGTCCCTGCTGTCAGAGAGGACCCAGACAGTCAGTCCCTCGTCATTCTTCTCGCTCTGAGAGGGGCGATACCACTAGAAAAACGTCGCACATGAAAGGACTTCGCAGCACGAAGTTCAAACTTCTCATTCAGACAAGCATCAGCTGAGAATGCCCACTTCTAGTTGTGGAAAATGATGAAACATCGCTCACTGTAAAAAAATAATTCCGATTAAGGCATCGGAAACGGAGTATCCGTCTAAAGCGCGGAGAAGGGGATTCAGATTCATGGCGGAAACCAGGTCTCCTATTTTTAAAAGCAAACATGCTGTTCCGAAAAAAACCTCAGAATCTATCCCTCCGACTAAAGCGAGTAATGGAGCTTTCCTCTCATTTCCCGGAAAATTCCAATCCATAGTCGGAATCGGATTTCCGTTCACGGAAGTAAATTTCCGTCTCCGGGTTTTCCTCAATTGCCTTCATTATTCAGAAATGGCTCATTTCCATTTGAAATACTGCATGATAAATGGGATTTCATTATCGTTACGCAACCTCCCCTTATTAATCCGTGAGTATTTGGTGCATCTCAAACACGGAGAAGCTGTTTGTTCTATTTTTCAGGACCTCCTTTTTATCACTTTCTGGAAAAGATCGCGACCCATCCTCACCTCTCTCTCTCTTCTCAAATAGAGTGCTAGAGGAGAACGACGGACTCCTGCATCTTTTATACTTTGGTTTGATAATTACGGGCCGCCGACAGCCAGGAAATGTAGGTGATGTCGGTGAAGCAGGGCGTCCATCGTTTTAGAGCAGTTCCTCTCCCGACGGGAAGAAGAAGCTGTGATGCTCTTCGTTTCCCTTTATCCGATCGGGAAATACACATAAAAAATACCTTTCTTCTTGAGAATGAAAACCGTGCGTTTTCCGAAGCATCACGATGTCATAATTAAGGGGATATCGGAGGCTACTGGGAGTCATCTAACATTCGGAATGTAAACTAAAGGTATCGGTGGCTTCCCTAAGGTGTCGATACGGAAAGGTCCGAACGATCGGGAAGGTTTATCCGAGAATATTCGAAACAGACTTTTCCGACACGAATGAGGAAAAGGATCGTTCGCTTAAACTTCGAAATTCGAATGTAGGACCCTTAGCTGTAATATTTTGTGAAAAAGAAGGGGAAAATTCCGCAAATAAAACGAAGTCGGATTTCGGAAGATATACAGGAACATTTTTTTGTCCATTAGAGGGTTTACATGCTTTTAGTCGGATATTTTACGATGGAGACTTGGAAATTTCCTAAATTTTTTTTACAGTGCTGGTTACGAGATCTTCATACTCGCTTCCACTCAAATTGATCTAATTTCATTACCTATGGAAGAAAGAGGATGAAACTTACGCAAGCAGCTATGAAGATGTCCATTCAATCAATGAGAAGGCCTCAACAAGTTCACCTTCATTTCTTTGTGGAAAGCATTAAAACTTTCGGAGTGACCCACGTATTCTTCCGATCCCGCCGAGAATGGCAAAAAATGAGGAAAATATGAGGAACAGAGGAAAGTATGAGAGTCAAAGGAAAATGTGAGGAAAATGGTGGAATTGATCGACCCGGCTCCCATCCGTCAAGCTTACCCGCGTCCTTTATCCTTTAGCCTTCATCCTTTACCAAGCGTCATCTTCATCGGGAATGCCAGCGAAGTAGCGAAAATTTCCTCATAGTCGGTCTTCTTCGCCGACTTTCCACGTTCTTTACTCTTCGAGCCACCTTTTCGAGCCGCCTTTTCGCGGCAAGCGGCGAGTGGGAATAACGCCATTTTTTAAATTAAGGTCGTAATTAATTAAGGTCGTAAAAGAGAATTAGAAAGCGAAAACTACCACATATTAATTGAAGACATCCGCGACTCCTTCGCGGATATTTTTAGAATTAAATCGCGAAAATTACAAGAGAAGTCAAGCGTTTCCCATCGAAATTTTATGTATTTTTCTGCTTGCGTGAGATCTCAACCCTGTTGACTTTTTTCCTGGAGAAGCTCCTCAGTAGAAATAATTTATTCGATTACTTTAAAGTCCTTTAGAGCTGTAAAGTCCTTACATAGTATCTGCGAAAGTGCCAGCAACTCTCTCTTGCGAGAAGGCCGACCTACTTCTCTCGTGGGGCCGACGATTCGTCGACCCACTTCATTCTTTTGAGATTCCTCCACCTTTCGACCTCTTCCACTCGCGTCGATGAAAGCGTACGGCTCCTCTGTGCAGATCCAAGATGAAGTTATTGGCGTTGGCGGTGGTGAGTCTGGCGGTGGTGGCGCTGGCCGAGCACGAAGACTTGCCCGGCGGGGAGAAGGAAGACGGGAGCCGGGAGAAGCGATCTCCCGAGCCGAGCCGGGCCTACGAGGGTACCAACATCGGGTACCATAGGTCTGGTATCTCCAAAACCTCAAATAATGACTCTATTAGAATAATAATAATAATTATTATATATTTATTTTAAAAATTATTTTTACTTCATGATTTTATTTTCATTTCATAGTTTTAAATTTATTTTATCATCGAGATCGTCGCGGTCTCCATCGGGTCAATGGAGTCACGATCACTGCGTAGTTGTTTGTGATAGAATCGACCCAATGTTCCAAGTACCCGCATTCGTGAAGGCTCACGAGCTCTTCATAGTCCCTCATATCAATATCGGTTGCCGTGGTAACAGCAGCCACATTTAGATGGAGAATCGATCTCCGCAATCGCCCTTTTCTGCGTCTTTTACGATACGTGGAGAGTCGTATGCTTAAAAGTAAGTGTCTCACAGAAGAAACTACTGCGGCGTCATTAAAATTGTTAAAAATCGGTTGAAATATTACACAAATATTACAATATTACCTCACACTTATTGAAAGTCTTGACACAGGATACTGTTAAGCCACCGTCATGAAATTTGAGTCTCTATACCACCGCTGAGAAGTTGCTCCAGTCAACTCTCGAGCGCAACGTTAATTTTTCACGAACTTAGAAATTTGAGGAGTGAAATCCTCAGAAACGCCTGTCGATGGGCCCAAAAAATGGTAATTTCATCGTCCGATGCAGGTACCGCTACCCGATGCATCGCTCCCGTCGCTACGGGATCCCGCCATGGCTGGCGAACAGCCGGGAGGATTCATCGAGCGAGGAAGGCGATTCGCGCGAGTGGGACGACGAGAAACGGAAGCGGATGGCGCTGAGGAAGAAGCGGATGTACATGGTCCCGCCGCCCTGGGGCAATCCGTGGATGTACAGGAAGAAGAGGATGTTTCATGGGTTCGACGAAGAGGGCAGCTCCGAGGAGGTGAGTGCGTGAGACTTTCAGAAAAAAAAATTCAGATTTTTTTCACGTATTTCCCGCAAACGAATGCATTTTAATAGCTGCAGTATGTCTGATTGAAACGTGCGATGCGGGATTAGAGCCGTGCCGCATGAAAATACAAGAAAAATTTTCCTAGCCCAGTATTGAAAACCTTCAGACGTTCGAGATGATCTCTTTCTACCGATGACTAACGACGCACTTCGGTCCGAGACCGAATAAAAAACACGACACTCCCTACCCAGGAGGACTGGCGACGGAGACGACCGGAAGGCGGCGGCTTCATGTACCGCCGAAAGAAGTCCCACCCCCTCACATCCGCCGAACTCGAGGAACTCCTCGAGAACGGTGACCTCCGCAAGCGAAAACGATCGGAGCTGTGGCGCGCCGAGCCCTGGTTCCACCCCCGCCGCCGCCCCTTCCCCTACGACGACGACAAGAAGAAGAAGCGGTCCTGGGGACCTCGACGCGGATCCCCCGAGGAGGAGGAGGAGAGCGAGGAAGACGAGAGGGGTCCGCAGCATCCCGCTCCGCACAGTGAGGGCAACCCAGTCAAGTCTATGATTTCCATGGCAACCCGGTCTAGTCTATGATCTCGAGAGCAACTCGGTTTAGATTATTAATCACGAGGGCAACCCGGTCTAGTCTATGATCTCGAAGGCCCTGTCGATGGGGGTCGTTCACAGAAGCCGGTCTCGAGCCGAGTGGCATTTAAAAGGAAAACTTCATTTTGAGATCGTATTGCTGCTAAATATTTGAGAGGCTGACGCCTCTGTCGTGATCGTTCCGAGAAATGTCAGCATAGACGGGAAACCCTTGAAATTTCGCGACACTTATAGATAAATCGTGGTTGATTTTTTTCCGGCATGACGCATTTGAGAACGTCGGAAAGAGTCGGGGGAAAAAAGCGAAAAGACTCTAAAAACGGTGATTCCCCCACTACCACAAGACATCCGACATACGACCGCCGGATATCCTCACATCCGGATAACGTCGGATAACTTGCGCTACCGGGACCGTTTCCCACGTCGATGCAGCCCAATGGCCTGCAAGTCTCGATCCCGGGACGGAACCCAATCTAACCGCTCGATAACCGCACGATAACCGTCGTTGTGTGCTTGCAGGCACTTGGGAGTGGTCCGACTACTTCGGCTACGACCGCCGCAAGCGAGAGGCCCCCCCCGCTCACAAAGGATTCGATCGCTGGAACAAAGATAGATATAGAACCACGATGGAGGACGTCGTTTTCGGACCCCGAGGTTCGTCGCCGAGGGGTGAAAATCCGCGCCGTGACGTCACTGACGTCGTCCGCTAGCGCCCGAGTCATTCTCCTTCCTTTCCCCAGACGAGCAGGAGAAGAAGAAGCCGGGGAGCGACGGAGCGATGAAGAAGCCGCCGCACGGAGAGGAGGAGGACGATCGCAAGAAACGGAACAAGAAGAAGCGGTTCGTGGTGAAGAAGCGGCAGGGGATGGATTCCGTAGGTGAGGCCGGTTTCCTGCTCCAAGGAATAACGAACGGAGGATGAGGGAAGCCCCGGAAGAGAAATCGCGATGATTTCATCGCCTCTCGTGGGTTTCCCGGAATGAATGCTTCATGCGTTAGGGGTTTCCTTTTCATGAAGCCGCAGGAATGAATGCTGCGTACTGTTTGCCCTGTTTTGGCTCCGTCCGATGGGCGAGCCGGTGCCGGGTATCGCTCTGGCTTCCCAGCCGATTATTTTAATTGCTCGTAGTTGGGCCACGTCCCTGGGTCTCCCGACTGGTTCTTGCCGTGTCGACGGTCGACTCGGCTGAATCAGCATGAGGAGGAGCAAATGGGATGGAGGAGGGGGGGGGAGGGGCAGGCAATCGGCGCGACGTCAACGCTGTCGTCCGCCGGGCGATATGCCCATTTTCATCTCGCGCCACGTTTGGAGGAATCCAAAACGAACAGAGAAAAATTGGCGCGACAGTAAAACGCGAAAGTCATGGAATGAATGAGAGGGTCAAGCTATAGGTGATATTATGGAATCGCGTGAATTCCACTGGAAAAGGGAGAAGACAGAGCGGGGTAGTCTCGAGAAGGAAAGAGGAAAAACCACTTCAAGCAAGATTCAATTAAATGGAATGCGAGAGGGGGGAGGAGAGGTGGAGGTTGAGGGAGGAGGGGGGGAGAAGAAGACAGCTGATTGATGATTCGCGGAGAGGACAAAAATCCCGAGAAACTGGGGGATTTTGAGGGACGGATATCCCCAAACGGGATTACGCTAACCCTCGATCGGACAAGATCACGCAATCTCGGGATTGCCAATCGGGAGATTTTTTTATGCAGGACCACTTGCTGCGGGATCATGCCTCTTTCAGGTCCGTTCTCGGTTCAATTTCAACGCAAAAAAGAAAAGGAATTAAGAAGGGAAAAAGTGAGGCAAATTTTTGTTCATTTTCGCTTTCGTCATCTCTCCCACTTGATGCAGATTGAGGAGAGGAACGCAATTTCACCATTTTAAACTGTACTTGAAAAAAATTGATATTCTTAAGAGATGAAAGGCAATGAAACGGACAGGAGTGCAGTATTCACTTTACCAGCCACGTCAGGAGAAAATAGAGTGTAAATTTATGGACACAAAGAGAACTGCAGACGATAAATGAGGTTTTCGCAGAGGAAGACTGCCCGGCGGTGCTGGAGCTGGTGTCGGACTGCCAAGAGGTGGCAGAGGAGGCCGGGGACTATCGACACCTCCTCGTCGACGCGTGCAACCGCCACGAGATCTGCTCTGCCTGCGTACGTTTCCCTTTTCGCCGTTCGCCGTTTCCGCCGACTCGATCGAACACTAACCGAAACGGTACCGAATCGATGCGAAAGTCGGCATGCAGATGGATACGAACGAGGTTAATCCTGCCTTTTTGGATGAATCCGAGTGGAATTTGTATCAAGAATTTCAAAACTTTAAAATTAGTTGAAGGCAGGAATTACATTAACATTAATTCTTAGCGCAGTTTCTGGTCTAATCGGACTCCGTCGCGCGGAAGGGAAGCGTACGATAACATCGCAACGCGCTAACGGCTAAACGTTAGAGGGACATTTTCTTTAAGCATAACTGTGGTATCCATCTAGCAGCGGCTCGAACAAAGATTTTCATAACCAATGCCAGATCACGCTAAAGTAGCCTCTATAGCGGGTCATTACCTGATACAGCTGGATATATTGCTAATATTTTTGCCAGACGGTCCCCGACCTTCCTGCTTATGCACTGCAAGGAAAGACATAAGAATTCTTCAACAAATGGGATTAAAAAGGTCCCACGAGTCCCATGACCCAGTCCAATGAGTCTCTTGAAAACTCTGGATTTGAGGTTGTTGAGAGGATGATTCGACACCCAAGGTCGCATCATGAGAAACCTGACATCAGATGATTATCGTTTCGGAAGAAGAGAACCCAATTTCAAGTTTCATATTTGTAAGGGGAAGGAGATTCGGATGTTTTGGAACATTTCATTCTCTGACTGCATTAGAGGAAGTAAGTAGAGTTCCACTCCTGTAAAAAGAGTTTTTAATCGCACGAAGACTTAGGAATACTACTCATTCAACGCAAGAACTTCGTGTCACCATTGATAAACAGTGGAAACATTGAGGCATCCACCTTTTTAAATAGGTTTCACCAATCGGCGCGAGATGGCGCCTAAGCGCCGATTCAGCGATTCTCACTCTGGTGCCATTGGAACGAGTCTCCAGTTTTTTTTTTCCCCGCAGTACGGGGAAGGCTTAGGAATTTCTGGATAGACCCGTTTAAGAAAATAAGCTGGTAGAAGGAGACTCCAAGTACTACAGGCTCCCCCAGCTTCATTTGACCGATTTCAAAATCCGTTTACTCATGGGGAAAGAATGAATAGCTTTCGTGTAACGAAGTGAACTTTTGTTATGGGAAATGAGGGGTCATTGCGTAAGCGTTTAATCATGCATGTTGACTGTGTCGTGGAGATGCGTGTGGAACATCTTTCCATGAACGGTTACTCACACAAAATGATGATTCTTTAGTGTTTCTTGAAAAAGATGGCCTGTTTCCAAAAAAGCCGTCTCAGATATCATCATTTACAATGGAATGAGGCGAGAAGCGAAGAAAGACGTGAATTTCAGACATAAAGCCTAACGCAAGACCAGTACGTAACGAGAAGCTCCTTTCTGAAGTTACGCATTTCTCGAAAAAGAGATTCAAGAAAATGAAATTCAAGAGATTACTTGCATGCCGACTGCCGGCGTCCAAGGGAACCATGAGCAGGGTCGTTCGTGAGGATCTCAAATTATAAGGAAAACACAAGATGAAAGTCCGTGTCCTCGGTCCAAAACACATCAGGGAGAGGAATACAAATGCCTGCAAATTATGCGAGGGCCACCTGGCCGGTGAGTGGTACAAGTATAACTTTCGATGGAACTCGGCTGCACCTTTCTGTCCGTGGAAAGAACCCATCTATTTAGTGCTGAAAACAGAGTTTTTGTCATTCAAGCAGGGCTTAGATTTCTGTGCGCTTGGCTTGCTGAAGCGTGCCCTTGGGAATCGGCGCAATAAAACTTTGGAGTGGACTTTCGAAAGCTATCTGAGAGGAATGGGAGAAATTGGATATCTCTGTGCTCCGTAAAGCTCTGGCAGAGTAGAAATTATGATATTCTTCCGAATCAAGGGCACGAGATGGAGCATGATAGTTGCTAGAAGAAGTAGTAAAAACGTATGATATTCTGAATAAAAAAATTGTGAAATGAAGCTGGGGAAGCCTGTACTGGCCAGAGGGTCCGAGGGGACACACTCAATATTTTTAAGTCTCTACATTGGCTTCTCTTCTAGAATGAGATAAATCTGGAGATGATGCTAGACATGTACTTTCTCTGCCGGACGGAAAGGTTTGCATCACTCAACTTAATTCGAATTCTGGTCCAGTAGACGAAATACAAGCTCATCCTGGAGGTTAGTACTCAATGGAGTACTAACATCCCTCCTGGGGATCTCTCCGTGGGATGACAGTACCTAATAGAGTGCTATCATCGATCAAATATACAATCAATCTCATTATCTGATCTATATTACGACTTATTACGGTTGGTTTAGTCTAAAGAAAAGGTGGAGATACTGTAATGCCCAAACGCTGAAAATTCAACGGTGACATAATGTGACAGCGTATTTTCAACGTTGAGCCGTGTTTCAATTGAAAATTGCATCGACATTGGGCACGTTGAGGAATGTTTGGCACAAATGGAGGCAACAATGTTACGTTGAAAAATCATCCTTTGCTCGATGTTGTCACGACGTCGCTGCCTCGAATGGATATCGTTCAACACGAGGGAAGTTGGCAATCCTCTAATTCCAAAGGACGTTCGTGGAAAGTCGGCAATTCGATAAACGAAATGTTCATTCTATATTCATCCGCCTTCGGTGAACTCGACGGTGAATTCGCGATGCAAATGCACTCTCAGGGTCCCTACCTGGGTCTGGCGTCGGAGGCGCAGTGCGACGCTGGCTACGCGGAGGACGTCACCGTCCTGTGCGAGGGCGACCGTGAGTGCGAGGCGATCGCGAGGGTCGCCGCGAAGATCATGGACGACGACGACGACGACTCGGACGAGGGAGGAGCCTCCGAGGCCGACGTCTGTTTCGAGCCCTGCATCGTCGACTTCTTCGAACGGAAGAGGAAGTGATCAGAAGGGCGGAGAGTCGGACGGAGAGTCGAGCCTCTGCAAAAACGAGAGAATTCATGGAAAATGCAAATTTTTTCGCGGTCCGTTCCCGGTCTCGGCCGGAGACGACTCGCTTTTCTTCGAACGTGCTCCGTGTGAATTCCACGCGAATCTCTGCAGCCGTGCACTCGAAACCCACTTTCCTGTTTTTCCCAGTTTTGCCGAGGTTCGGACATCTGTCGCCGTAGATGGAAAAAAAAAATCACTTTCTTCTCGAGCAGGCCAGCTTTGGAATGCCGCGTCGGTGTCGCGCATGGTGCTCAGTTCCTCGATCATGAAAAAAAGAAATAACGATAATGATATGACAAATTACGATAAATATTAATTTATTGTGTGTGTTGAGACTTGAGCGGATTAAAAAGAAAAAAGGGAAGAGATGCTAAGAAATGTTTCGGTTGGAAAGGTGTTTTGTCGTCGGTGGAAAAATCTCATAACCTTTTTGTCGTACACGCCGCAATGCCCAGGCGATAGCGGTCGATTCCCGAGCAATAGATCAAAAGATAAAAGAAGGCGGAAGGGGCCCGTGAGAAATCGTTCCCAAGCTGGCTTCGATGGAATGTCGTTGTCAACGTGTCAAGCGACCATATCAACCGTTTTCTCTCTTTCTATTCTTCTCTCTCTCTCTTTCTCTGCAGTGGCGCAAATTCGGTCTCGATCGTTGTATGTGTATCACGCTCAATGTCCTGGCTGTTCTGGGATGGAATAAAATACACGGTGGGAAGCGAAGTCGTCGTCCGATTCATTCCATATGACTTATGACAGATTCCATATGACAGATGACTTTTTCGAGAAAACAAGAAATTTCTTTAATTATCCAGAATTTTGCCATTTTGAATTCTGTGCCAATAGGCAAAAAAGGTTCCTGCGACTGAAACTCATTATTTTCCGCGATGCACGAGTTTCGCGTATTCACCGAATGATCTTTCACAAGTCGGATACGATGCGAAGCAGACGACAGACCGTAGCAGAAGGCAGGTATGACGTCACTGTTCGTTTCTTTTGGCTCTCCTGTATGCATCTCCCGCGAGTGGATGATTTGGGGTCGAGGGCACTCGCCTCGCCTCGACTTCTCGCTCATCACTGCATCCGAGTCGCTTCTCTCTCTCTGCCGAAACAGGGACTTCGAGTCTCCAATCCTTTCGCTCTTCTTTCTATCCAGATCTTGGAATAGTTTTCATGGTCAGGCGAGGCGATCGGTGATGAGAAAGGTATATAAAAGCCTCGATGAAGTGCGCATGAAGTCCGCGATTCAAAAGGAGTGCTGGAAAGGGATATTGCTTTGCTAATTGCTTGGGTGCTTCGGCTTTTTCTCATCGGTCTGAGGAAAGAATGGAGAGACTGCAAGACTGACCCATGCTCCCAGGTGACGTAAGAACTCACTCGAGGACATTCGACCTGTGTTTGAAGAGATTTTCGGATGTCTGATGTTCTCGGATGAGCAGCTTTTGGGTTCTCGGCTAAGGTGCCATTTCATCGCCCACTGCGTCATGTTTTTGAAGTGCATTCGTTGAACGTAAAAGCAACCTTTTCTTTAAACATATTTGTGCTATCCATCTGGCAGGGTTTCGAACGAAGGTTCGCACAACCGACGCCAGATGATGGTAAAGTAGCCTCTATAGGGAGTCAATACCTGGTAAAACTGGAACCAGTGAACAATATTTTCCATACGGAGCCAGATCTTTCCACACATGCGCCGTAAGGGAAGACATTGGAATTCTTCAACAAATCGGACTAAAGATTTAACCCAGTCGAAGGAGTCTTCTGAAAACTCCGGCTTTGATATTGTTCGGAGGATGGTTCATCTTCCAGGAATCCATAGGGAAGCATGTCAAAACAAATTATGCACATTTAGCTTCGCCGAGGGTTGGAGTCGAGTGCGAGAAAGGATTTTGCTTTGCACGGAGAGCAAAAGGACGTTCTTGGAAAGTTGGCAATATCTCGAATAAAATGTTCATTCCATACACATTTAACGTTCCGGTGCCACTTGAACTGCATGAATTTTAGATATGATTCGAAATGTTTAATGTGGTACTAAAGGCGCTGAAGAGTTTGAAAAACATAACTTTTGGATAACCATAACTCTGTCCCGTTTGTAGGTGCTTTAATTTAAAGGGTAGAAAACTACTCATTTTCTTCTTTTTTAAAGTTTTGATTACTCAAAGATGACATGCTTAAGAGTCCTGATGCAAACGAGCTGGGCTCTCGGCTAAAACGACGTCTCATCGAATCCCTATTCAACTTTCTAACGAGATCCTGGAAGAGTTTTCAAGGTCAAGGAAGGGGAGCTGTGAGAAATACGGTTGCCAGGGTAACTGAGAGATCTTTTTAAAATTAAATAATTAATTTTCGAGGAACCGCTGGGTTGTGTCCCTTCCCTAAACGGATTTCACTTTCGATTCCAAAATTCGTTGAATTTTCCTCGATAAGATTTGGGATTTCCTTGCTTCCAAGGTCAGGAAAAACCGTGCCCTTAGAAAGTAAGGACTCTTTGTGCTCGGAGGATGTTGATCCACTTTGGAGGTCTTTTTCTGCTAATGCGAGAGGTCTTTCAGGTTCCATCCTTTCAATTTCATCTTTTCAATCTCGAGTTTTTGTGGGTTTTTTCCCCGCCGAACCTATTATTTCTCTCTCTCTCTCTCTCTCTCGTTCGTCTCTCCTGATCGATGAGAGCAGGATGAGGGAAATATTTAATGAAAAACAGGCCGTCCGTATCGCGCTGTCCTTTTTTTTTCTCCCGGTTCAAAAAAGGCCTTTTTTGCATAATATCCGGCTTTTCACCCTCTGTGTCTCGTGTGGGTTTGTGTGGCCACTCAAAACTGCACAAGTTTTTTTTCCTTCCAGCATCGACACGAATCCTCATCAGCATGAAACTTTTTTTGCAAAATAAGTGAGAGAATTTCCGAGTTTCTTTTTTTTTTTGCTTAATGGATCTGCCTTCGACAACTGGAACTTTTTTTTCGCTTCCTCATCAATTTTCTCTCCAATTCGTTCTTGGAACGGACACGTAACTACGTAACTATTTCCCAGGGGGGAAATGGAAATTTCTCATTTTTCTCGATCGCAAAGTGGAACGTCTCCCCGAGCTCCGAAAATTAGATTATCAAAAATGAGAATTCCGCAAAATTCTTACACGACTGGGAATTCACGTTTCGAATGGCAAACGCTGCACGGGCGTCCGAAATCTGGCCTGCAGTTTCATGAAGCAAAGGGGAAGCTGGGTTTCGCTGCTCGAGAGAAAGCAGTAGTGTCGGAACGACGAACATTGCACGGAAATTCGCAAGAGAGCAGACGTCGCAGAAGAGGATGGTACGAAGCTGACAAGTGTGCCTCTTGTACCTCCCATGCGGAGCCATCTAGCCTCGGCGACAGAAGGATGCAGACTACAGGCGGTGCGAAAGGGTTTGCCCCTTTTCGCTCTTCTCGACCGTTTGGCCTCGAGGCAGCCGGAAGTGCCCGTGTCGCAGGCTCCGCATGTTCCTATGGCGAAGAGGTTCGGGAGACGCGGCTCGCAGAACGAAGCAAAACCTGTGATTGTCGAGGGCTACGAAAACGTGGACCGACCGAGTACAGAGTAAAAAAAAAAAGCTATGTTGTGGGGGCTAAAATGCAGGCGAAGAAAAGAAAGAGACCAATCGCGATTGCAAGAATTTTTCGATGCAAGCCAGATAGTCATTACGAGACGACTCCTCTACGAATCATACAGTCTCTCTTACAGGCTTTCAAGAAGAATTCCTCGTTGGAAACGACAAGGACCGGAAATTGCAGCGACGACGGAGGCAAGTAGGAATCACTTGCAGGAAAACATACTCGTCGTGGGAAAATTTGTGGAATATTGAAAGCTTGGTGAAGTCTATTGGCGGAAGGAAAGGATTTTGTCGCAAATGGGAGTTTCCTTGCAGCAAAATAGGAACATATCATTTGAGGTTTCGCTCTCCGAGCACGAACATATAAAACTGCAGTGAGGATATGAGACACTCACGACGATGGTCTTTTGGCACCGAGGCTGAATACTTCATTTCCTGGTGCAACTCCTTCATGGACAGAAAAGGAAAGGCGATGCGAGAATGGATGGAGAGTGGGTGAAGACTGGATAGAAAGTGGATGAAAGGTGGATGGAGAGCGGATGGAGGGTGGATGGAGAGACGAGACTGTGAGCTCTCGGCGTTCCTTCTCCCATATCGGAGCCTCCATTCATTCCCTTTCCGTCCATTCAAGCCGTTGTTGCTTCTCTTGACATGAGAAATTTCGCAGCTATTGCTCCTTTTCCTCATTACAAATCGGTCTCCTCGCGATGTCGGCCGACGCATTTCGTATCAAATGATGAAAGAAATTGGAGGAAATCCGCGGAAACGGACTCGGAACGATTCATCCCTTAACCACGTGGAATATTGTCGTGATGTCCTTCGAAAATGTCAGTCCTTGAATTACTAGCGTCAAAGCAGTGCAAGGAAACTTGACAACGGATGATCTCATGATGACGAGAAAGCATTTGGGAGTCATTTCCATTTTGCCATGGCGAATGAGAGTTGCAGAAAAAAAAACCTGCATTGTGTCTTGGAAAATCAGAAACGGCTTGGGTAATCTAGCAATAATCTGTGGAAGTATACGAGTATAGTTGGGAAAATGGATTTCAGATCTCGCGGGGCATTGATGGGAAATCCGAAAGTTTCTGAATAATATTTTTAAAAAAGTTGGGAAAACTATGAATTATGCGGGACGAAATTCATGAAACGGGCACGATGTTCCTGAAATAAGAAAATAAATGAGGGCCGGGAAACCTCCATGATCCCAAAAAAGAATGAAATGTCACACGGGCATAAAATGAAATTTCTCTTGTGGTCAAAACCATCTTCACACTTGGAAACTGCATGCTCTGGAGATTTGAAATTCTTCGTTCTAGACATGATTCTCATTTGCCGACGAAAGACGCCGGGGATGAGATCCCTTCCCTGCATCCTCATTTCTGCTCGTCGGATCGCGCGTGCAGACTCGCATCCCTCGGCGCTCGTCAAGTGCCAAGTACGACCCGCAGATTCGGATCAGATCTCGTCGCTTTAGAAATTTACGAATTTTAGCCATTCTTTTCCATTTCCATTGCGAAAGCATCTCGAGCGAAAGATGACGCGAGCTTCGAGAGAGTCGACGAGGCCTCTTCGGACGTCTTCTCTCGGTCTAATTTACTGAAGCGACTGGATCTGCATGACAATCGTCCCCTCGTCGTTAATGCAACATCATGCAAAAAATTTGTCGGAGAGGCACGTCTCAATTTTATGCCATGTACGAGAAGTGTCTATTGCTCTTTTTTTCTTGCGAGTTACGAGTGCTCTTTCCCTCGATATAATATTTTTTCTCGTCGCATTCCTCGAGGACCTTCCTTCCCCTCATCGTCCGAATGTACCATCGTGACCTTGAAGGCTGATTGCATCCTGGGGGATTTCTCGACCATCGCGGAACCGGAAGAAGAGTTCCTCATCCACTGCGGTCGAGATCTCCCCGAAACGATTAAATGATTAGAAATTCCACACCTTTCATCCCTTTAATGGTTCGGGTGCGGTCCTCTTCACTCCAAATCTATGGAAAATTTGTAATTGCGGGGAAAGACGGCCGGTCCTTTGCGAATCGCCCGTGAGCCATTAGAGCAATTAGTAAAGGTGAGATCCCGCATCATTGAGGGCGTGCAGGGTTTGTCACTGGACCTTAGGGATGAGCATGCTTAGCTTGGTGTCCAGCACCATCGATGGTTGCATCGCCATCCCTTAGGTGCAAATGCCTCACTCTCTTTTCAAGATAACATTCGTTTCTTTGATGGCAGCACATGCCCCTTGGCATCACCCCCAGGCGATGTATGCATTCCCTCGTGAGATCCGTTCAAGGTCGCCATTCATTTTTCAACCTGATGGTAAGAAGAACCTGCACAGTCTCATACGAGCGAGGGAGGGGATGAACACGCTCAGGTGAGTATGCGCCTTCAAGTGCCTGCACACCCATTGCACATCCATTGCACATCCTTATTTGCAGTGAAGGGAGTGTGGAAACGACGATTGCTTCTACATGTCGCGACTAAAATAGTCTTTCCCAGAAGCACGGGATCATTGCCTCTCCTTTCCTCCGTCTCCTGTTCCCAGAAACTGAGAATATCGACGTGGCCTCATTAGCAACTATGAGTCCATCCGGCCTCGAGAATGTTTTTCTTCATCGCCCCCGATTCGCAGTGTCGAGATGATTTCCTCCGAGTTCCGATGTACTTTTGCATAGCAGACGCCCGAGATGTGTTTCATCTCATTCGACTCAAAAATCTCATTCGACGAAGAGACTCCATTACACCCCGCTGATTTCATTTTTACCCTTCCGTATGGATATGGCGTCATAAAAATGAATACATCCATTTCATTACATCATCTTAAGTCCGCGGAGTCATCCAAAGGAACAGTTGCAACATAGCAAGAGTTCGATAGAGTCTCCAATAAAAGAAAACAATAAGTAAATAAACAAACTGGGAACTCCTCGGCGCTTTTTCTCCAAGAGCGAAAAGATTCCATTTCCTGTGGCTCTTGATATAATTTGCCTCCCTGCAGCTTCATGCTCTTCTCATATGTCTGGATTTTCGGAAATCCCGTTTTCAAGAACAGTCAGATGGACATATTAAGGGAACTTGGGGGAGATGGTGGGACGCACTTCATATCACTCACATGGATTTTGAGTATTTTCGGAGGCTGTCTCGTTTGATTGCCACGGAACAGAAGTCGATTGGTCTCGATTAGCAGGACGTCAAAATTTCACTGTTACAGCTGGTGGGATTTAATTCCCGCGGGCACGAAATTGTAAGTCGCGACAGAGATTTGCGCGAGTCTCGCTCTAAAAGGGGGGAAGAAAACACAGGGACTCAGACTCAAAAAATCAGATCAGCGGAGAGAGAAATTCCGGTTTTTCTGAAGCCGATCTGTACTCAAATGGTATGAAGCAAGCTCGATTTAATTTCTTCAAACGTTCTCATAGAGGAATACGAGAGGGCGGGTTTCCAACCAGGTAAGGAGGTGAAGGAATAGGCTTGGAAGAGTCTACTTTCTCGAATGTCTGATGAACTTACGCCTCGAGTATTTCATGTTTCTTTGCCTGAAGCTTAGCCCACTGGCCTCTGCGAACACCGTCTGAAACAGAGTTGGACAAATGGAGCATGAGATGGGCATGACGACACCTGAAACTCGCACGGGCAATTTCCCAAGTCGGAAAAAAGGCGACTAGGCGACGAGGCCACGCATTCTCAGGTGGATGCATTGCCCTGACGGTTCCTAAGCCTCTTCCCAAGCAATCACGTGGAAGACTGAGGTTTACTTGCATCCAGACGATGCAGGGCCACTCCATCCCCCCCCCTTCCCCTCTTCTCCCTTTTTGAAAGGGCTATAGACCCATTTCGGTCGGTCGGTCAGACGCCTTTCGTGCGATGAGGCATGGTCCTTAAGTGGCTCGTATGAATCCAAAATCTATTTTCATGCTTTTTCGCCTTAGAAATTATGGATATCCAATGCGAAAATTCACAGATCTATATAATTCCGATGCACCAATTTTTCTGTGAGGGTTCAAAGTTCTTTTCGCTTAAATTTACAGCCATTTACCCTTCCCATCCTCAGTAAAATACTCCATCGACGACCGTCGGTCCCTCTAGCGATTTCACTCTCATCGGTGCCGGCGAACTGCTGCTGGAAGCGGAGAGAGAGCCTCATCGAAGTTGCCGCCAGAGACTTGGCTTCAGCCTCAAAGCTGCTCTCAATGTAATTTCATTTCTTTTCATGCCGTCCTTCCTTTTCTCAAAGCACTTCAGGGCTACTTATGCGTAATTCCGGTACCCAATCTTCTGGAATTTGCGAATGCGAATCGAAAGAATTCCATGAAAATGTACGCCAGCCGATCTCCCCTATCGACATGGAAATAATCGTTCATCACTTGTACATGAAAAACATTTAATACAGTAAAAGCTCAAATCCGTCCAGGTAAGCGACAAATCACATTAATGTATCGCGAAAAAGAGAAAAGAGAGAATATATGGAAGGTAAAGTGGCTTGGAAGGCAAAGAGCGTAAAGCAGAAGACGTTGCCTCTCACATCCACGATGCCACGCCATTCTGCCATTCTGCCTAGGCAACAGGAGGATGCAGACCGGAGGCAGTGCGATTGGGGTGGAAAGGAATAAGCATTTGCCAATCGCTCTTGCCTTGCTCCGGTGGTAGTCGGAAGAGCTCGAATTTCAGGATTCACATCGTCCCACCAAGGGCGTTCAAAGAGTCTCGGCATGCAGAACGGAGGAAGTCTTATTACGAGGTGTCTTTGGCTTCTTAACGTGGACCGACCGAAGATAGGAATTAAAAGACGAGCATGCATGCTTTGCCTGCATTTTACACCCATAAAATGCAGGCAAAGGTAAAAACTAGAGCACCAGCCCATGTACAGATTTGCCATTCTACTGTTCCCGATTCCACTGGAATTACATAGTATATTCTTCGGCGCATTCTAACCATTCAACTTCGAAAAATGTATAAGCTGTCATTGATAGATCAAAGGCCTATATGAAAGGTCCCGGACAACTAGATATGTTTTCGATGGTCGCGTGGATACGTGAGTAGACCATGAAGTGTTGGTGTCAGATGCGACATTTCCCGCCTACGCCTAGCAATCCTGTCTACGCGGTCGCGAGCAGTTGCTCTTTCCCATCGTCTATCATGGATCTGTCATCCACGAGGGCTGGAAGGGAAGTGGAAGTTTTAGTCGTTGACCCCGGTCGGTCACCTCGACCCATGCGGAATGCTGCGCATGCGCACTGAGTCGAGTTGTCCGGTTGCTATGGAAACTGCGGACAGACGGACGGAAAAGAGTGGGAGACCGATCGGAATATCTGACATTTTTAATCGTACCCATGGGAATGGAAAGATAAGGAGGCCACCCGTCATTAAGAAAACATAAGAACCGGCAGGCGGTATGGTCAGTCGTCGAGAGTTGAATCCTCCGTATCGCTGCTGTCACAGGCTTTCGTGAGATTTAGGAGAACCCTTTCACCATTAGAAACTTGGACGATGTTGCTCGCATAGGGGGATGCGTGGAATGCGTTAAGTAAGAGGGCGAAAATAAGTATTTTCGTTTCGTCAACGATGGAAGTTTCCATTTCCTTGAACTCGTGGAGAATATCTTGGGTGACGTGGTCCAGCCGTTTCACGTCTGACATCTCTCACGCGTACCAGTCGGTTTCCATTCGGAATCTCGGTCTCAGTTTTTCCGGGTAAACAGGTGTTGCTTCTCGTGGCTCGAGAAATCGCACTCCTGATAGAGGTCTACAAATTTCACAAGTGGGTGAAATTCAAATAGAAATGGCAAGGCGGCCAGAGAAAAGACTCGTCCGTGTATCAGATCGAACTTTGCCGTCCTCCTGTCCGTGTAGACTAAGTCCTGCAAAATCCGTGGACTATAAACGATTATCGGATTTCGAAAGTAGCCTCCATTCGACGTAAAACTCTTTCAATCGGGAGCAATTAAATCTTCACGCTTTTAAGTGCGATCAATGATTCTTGAACAATGCATGAAAGCTCGTTGACATGAAATATTGCCTCTCTTCGGTGCTCAAAAATTTCCATTCCCTAGGCACAAATTTCTGCTCATATTTCAAGCAGATGTCAGTGTTGAAATGTGAAAAAGTCTAAGATCGAGAGGAATTTCCAATGATCGCGGCTACATTCACATACGAGGGCCACTCAATAAGTTATCTACCTGAATATGAAAGGGATGAGCAACAGGCCCTATGCCTGCTGTGACATGTCTCGACAGGTCTCGTGAGTGCCCCACCACTATATCAGCTCAGTGGCTCAAGTCCGTTCAAAGTGGTAGCGCATTAGATTTCTTTTCCTGAGTCTGTGTCATGGATTTGACGAAAGTCGAACATCGTTCAGTGATCAAATTCCTCATCAAAGAAGGGAAAGCACCTAAGGAGATTCACGAACGTATGTCTAACGTTTATGGTGTGACTTCGCCTTCTTATTACCAAGTTAAATTTTGGAGCAAGCAGTTTAAGTGGGGAAGAGAGTCAATCGAAGATGACCCAAGGTCGGGGCGCCCTGTGGAGGCTTCTGATCAGGAAACGTGTGACAAATTGGAGAGTGCGATACTGGAGGATCGTCGCACCAAAGTCTCTGTTTTAGCTCATGAACTGGGGATTTCAGAGGGCACGGTGATTCACATTATTCATGAAAAATTACACATGTCCAAACTCAGTTCTCGATGGGTCCCAAGAATGCTGACTCCAGCTCAGAAGAAGAACAGATCTGACATCTGCAAGGAAAACTTGGAGTTTTCTAAACAAATCGGGGAAACTTTTTTCCCAGAATAGTAACTGGTGATGAAACTTGGGTTNTTTTGCGGGGAAAAAGATTTTCATGCAATGAAGAGCTGAAAGTTGCCGTTTCTGATTGGTTTCATGGACAAGAAGTTGACTTCTATTCCCAGGGAATAAAATCCTTGGAATCAAAGTGGAATAAGTGTGTTGAGTTAAAAGGTGACTACATTGAAAAATAAAGTGTTATTTTTCCCCTCGGATGTTTCTTTCTTATTCAGGTAGATAACTTATTGAGTGACCCTCGTATCTCCACTTACCGATCCAAGATGGATCCAAGGCGGATCCGAGGCGGTGCATCCGACAATCGCTGTGTAGAAATCGTTGGAATTCCGCGGACCCATGGACTCCTCATAAATGAACAGCGAAATGCCTTACTGTGTCGCTTTTTCCGACGATAACGGGAAAGAATATCCTCTACCAGCTTTCGCATGTTTCGATGATCATGCCACGCCAATTTTCACGGTATTCACCGAATATAATAAGGTGTTCCGCGCCCTTTAGTATTGCCGATTTCTGAGTCACAACAACGGCGGGAGAAACGAACTAAAACATCTAAAATAAAACCACGAAATTAATATAAAAAATAACTGCTAGGAATTATCGGGCAGGAAAATATGGACATAACATGTCCGATAAGGGCCACGAGGACTCCAAGTGCGAAAAGTCTCACTGGCTCATCCTACGCCATTCCGATTTCGCACTCCATATACGATTCTTCTGGTGGTGCGTGTAATACCTGCCGTTTCTGCAGAAATTCCTTCATCGATGGTGAGGCGGAAATCATTTCCCATCTCATCTAGCTGCTTCTTCATTCCTGGATTGCACGCTCTCCCGCAGGCTCGCATCCCGTGGCTTCTTGAACTATTGAGTGCGGTGGACGTGATGAATGGTGAACCCTGCGGTGGGGTCCGCACCGACTTGTACGGCGTCATCACCTCCCGCAATTATCCTGACCCGTACCCGCCGGATTAGGATTGCGGCTGGGAGATTCAGGTGGGATCGCGTGCAGTCATCTGCTTTTAGCGTGCAAAAAACCGGCGCGCGGAACCTCGACGACCCTGTTTAAGATTACTTCGATGAAGTCAGGCGTCTACACGAAATGCGGCCGAAAATGTCGCCAGCTAGATTTTCTGAGAGCTCAAGAGGGCGAGAACGGGCCTGGACTTGTTCATTGCATTTCATCTAAAAAAAAACTTACTTTTTGATGCCCCAAGGAAAACATACTCGAACTTGAATAAACAACAATTTAATGCCACTGGATTACAATGGGGTAAGAAGAAAGTGCCGAAGGAATCGTGAGGTATTAGAGTCCTACTCATCATGTAGCATGAAACTTAGCAAGAGTCACAACATAAAGCCTTTAACAATCACAGTTATCCCTTGGGAAAAAAAAGCGGCAGCACATTCTAATGAGAGCGTCGACATACGAAGGGCGGTCAAGAAGTATTCTAAATTTCTCACTCACCCGCATACGCATGATGGAACGCAGATTTCACTAATACAGCTTCTCGACAAAGTCCCCCTCAATGTTCATGCACCTTTCCAACGACGTGGGAGACTAGAGGCCATCTGCGATCCACTGTTTCGGTGTGTTCTGCATCAACGCCCGACAGCTTTCTGTATAGCCTCTGTGACGGCAAAGTGCCGTCCCCGCAAAGACTCATTAATGCTGCCAAATAACCAGCAACCGCTGGGGACGAAATCAGGGTAGTATGGGGTTGTTGGACTGTCTGGAACCAGGGCCTGGCAATTGCCTCTGTGGTTCGTCTGTTCGTGTGTGGGCGAGCGTTATCACGCTGGAGCAGCACCTTTGTCGCTCGTTTGTCATGGCGCTTCTTCCGAATAACCCTGCCAAGGTGGCCATATACAGGGTGGTTCAAAAAAGCAAGTTATTGACTTCAACATGCTGTAAATCAGGCTGCAGTGCCTTGATTTGAATGGGCTTTTAGGCACACATTTAACAACTCTTTTGCAGCATGCATACAATTACTTGTCATGATATCACGAGTTTTTGTTTCATCAGGGAGAAAATGGCCGCCTCCATTTGGAAAACTGCTGCAACAGTCCCCACCGGCCGTTTGAGTTGGAGCAGCGACAGTGTTTCAATACGAACACATTTCATATTCTGTATCAATGTTTTAAGATGTGTTTCTTCCTTTTCCCACATTTTTTTTCTTACTAAAGCAAAACAATACCGAGCTACTTGCATGAAGGCCTTGCGGTGATCAAGACATGAGTTGATCGGAAGCCAGAAAAATGATGAATGAATTTTCTGGTGGAAGATATTTCCAGGTTCCTGACTCAACACGCGCATTTCCACTTTTTCAGCGTTTTTTTTTCTGTTCTTTCACTACCTTGTTTTCGAGTTGCTGATCCAGTCTCTTTGACTTTCCGAATGATGCCCTCCAGACCACTTCTTGGCCAGTTCGTTTTGCCAGAAAATTCGTTCATCATTCTTTTGGCTTCCCATCCCTTTTAAACTCACAAGGGTTTGACGACCGCCAAGCCTCCATGCAAGGAACTCGGTACTGTTTTGCTTTAGTAAAAAAAAAAAAGTCGGAAAAGGCAGAAACACATCTTAAAACATTGATACAGAAAATAAAATGTGTTCTTATTGACAACAGCTGTAGCTGCTCCAACTCAAACGGCCGGTGGGGACTGTTGCAGCAGTTTTCCAAATGGAGGCGGCCATTTTCTCCCTGATGAAACAAAAACTCGTGATATCATGATAAGTAATTTTATGTATGCTGCAAAAGATTTGTTAAATGTGTGCCTAAAAGCCCATTCAAATCAATGCCCTACAACCTGATTTACAGCATGTTGAAGTCAATAGCTTGTTTTTTTTTGAGCCACCCTGTATGCGTCCCTGTTGATCGTCTGACGTTTCGGAAACCGATCGATGAGTATGATTCCATGATAGTCCCAAAACACGGTAGGCATTTGCTTCCCAGCGGATGGAGTTGTCTCGAATTTCGTGGGAGGTGAGCTGCTTGAATTCTTCCATTGCTTCGATGGTGCCTTCGTCTCTGGTTTGTAGTGACGAAACCAAGTCTCATCGGCGGTGATGAGTCCTCCAAAAAAAGCATCTGGACCTGCATCGTGGAGTACCAGTAGTGCAATTACAGAAAGCTGTCAGGCAGAACATCAGGCATGTCAGGCATGCAGAACACAGCGAAACAGTGGATAGCAGATGGCCTCCAGAGACTCCCACATTGTTCGAAAGGTGCATGAACATTGAGGGGGACTATGTTGAGAAGCTGTATTAGTGAAACTGGCATTCCATCGTGCGTATGCGAGTGAATGAGAAATTAAAAATACTTTTTGACCACCGTGGTGGATTACCACCGTCGTAGATTAATCGATATCGTCCCTTTTAAAATTATCTATGCCGACTTTCAAGAAAGTTGCCTCGTTTTCAGGCCCCTTTGGCCCGACGGATCATCACGACCTCCAGCGCCTTCGACCTCCAAGACACTCCAGACTGCGTCTCTGGAGATTTCCTGACCATCACCGAACCGGAAGACGAGGTCCACGTCTACTGGGCCAAGATATTCCCGGCACGTTCCAGACGGTCGGAAGCACGCTTTTCGTCCATTTCATGTCGGATGACGACGACGTGGAAGGTTCTGGCTTTAGGATGGTCTATTTCACCGTTTCCGTCTGCGAGGAAGGGTGGGAAGGGTTCGGGGATCACTGTTACTATTTCTCGGACACGGAAATGACGTTTCTCGCCGCCAGGGACGACTGCCTCGCGAAAGATGGGGATCTCGTCAGCATCCACGGTCGGGAGGAGCAGGTGTTCGTGCAGGAGCATGCCCTGACGGCCACCGTCTGGATCGGAGCCCTCACGAGCAGGGCTGGGTAACGAAACAGAAACGAAATGAGAAACGAAACAGAAACGGAATTCAATGCTGTAACGAAACAGAACCAGAAACAGAATCAAATGAAATAGAAACGAAATAGAAACGCAATGGAAACGAAATCTTGATGATATTAACGATATTCGATTGTGCTTTTCTTCCTGAAGCTTTCTTCCCCCTCCAACCAACTGAACGTCAAACTCCAGACCAGTGAATGAGTTCGAATTTAATTGGAGTAACAACTGAGTCACTGACTAGCCATTTCACTGGTCAATATTTCATAGGTTACTATTAACGCACCTTCACAAACGGATGTTACCACAAGGAAGTTTAAATTGCTTCTCAAAATACAGTAGAAGGGATCACACTGACTGCCATGTTCGCTTTGGCATCTGCGGACTGGTGGAACGAAAAACAAATTTTCATTGAGCAGTAGACGCAAGGAAAGCGCCATGGTGAAGAAGAGGAAGTTGAAACTTGGTCAAAACAGGTCAACTTGGTCAACTTCCATGGTTAGGATGGCATTCGGAGATGTTGATCAAAGTCTTCGTGGACTTTACATGGGTAACGGGTGAATAAAAACCAGACAGAGTATCAATGTCGTGTCGACATCAATAGTTGAGATGTGGTTGAAGTCGACATATCGACGTAGAATCAAGAGCAAATAAATGCTACTATTCGTAATTTCCTTTTTTAACACTTAGATCGAGACAACTCATGGGCCAGAGAAGTCGTTTAGAGGCTATTAAGTGCTAATTTATTTTGAAGTTTGCCTTCACCATAAGCTGAAGGATATTTTCTTATGAATTTATCCACGTAGTCTCAAGCAATATCGATATCGCTCAAATGTGGAATCTCCACATAACATGAAATAGGTTCTAGCAACCGACGCGAGATGGCGCCTAACTGGCGACTTAGCGATTCCATCCCTGATGTTGCTGGAATGAGTTTCTAGTATTTTCGGTAAGATATCCTATATTTTCCCACATACAACTTAGAAGACTTTGAAGTTCCTTAATATATCCGTTTGAAAAAATAATCTGTCGGAAGCAGACTTCAGTTATATCTGGCCCGGCGGTTCGAGGGAGCATTCTAATGATTCCAAACTTCATTCCATGTCATTTTACTACCTCTTGGTGATGACGGAAACTTCTCATATTGCTTCAGAGCAGGGATGCCCAATCTTTTGTTTTTGTCAAAACGTGACTTGTTCTCATCGCGGGCTGGATATCGGGAGTAGCAGGACAATCTTGAATGGGATTGCTTATCCCCGTGGACGGCAATGCCAAAGGAGGTTGTGCAACCCAACCCTGCTTTATAGGTTAAGTCTGTCTCTTCTCCAGCGAAGGAGGGAGATTGCCCAAAAGATGAGATCAGATACTTTTCATCGTCGCTGGACAGAATGTGGTACGTTATTACTATTACAACCGGGATTTTAATCCTGTAAGGAAGTTCCAGCTTCCCATGGAATCAACCACGGATGGAAGTATTTTCTCGAATACCTAGAAGCTGAGAGGTATAACAGAATACTTCAGGATACGAGATCATTATTACTTATTATATAATATTCAATACTGTGGAAATGAACAGGCCAAGACGTTGATGGTTAAACGATGTAACAGTGCGACACATTAGCGTATTTTCACGAGCATGCTTGGGCGCAAATGCTCGACTGTGTCTCATTTCAGCTTTGTGGTAGCTTATACACACCTTTTACGCAACGTTACAAAATTACTGCGCCAAAAAAGCAATCCTAGCTCAACGTTGATGCAACGTTGTTTTGCCAACCGGGATAGGGCGAGGAACTCTGGGTTAGGAACTCTGTTCATGCTGGCACTGCAGCCTCTCTTCTATTGTTAACAACGGATCTGTCAAGTACGATTGCTAAAAAGGCAGTCCTGGTCGGTTACACGACATACCGACCCAGGCTGACCACGGCGAATGGGCCTAGGCTACTATGGCAACTGCGAAAGAGCTGAATAATAATTTTCAAAATTGCGAAAAACTGATCTCAGTATCTGACATTTTCCAGAAATATTTGCAGATGAAGATTGGTTCAGGCTTCACTGGTGATATGAGAGAAATAATGGAGAGAATGGGGGCAGAAACAAGGCAGATGTCTCTTTCGATGAAAGGAAAATTGCTTGTGTCTTGGTCATCTCCAGAACCTAAATTCCTTTTCTCCAGACTTCGGTTAGTTCTGGGCTCCTAGCATTCAAGCCTGTATGCGACATCAATCGACGACATCCATCTGGCGCGTAACAATTGGAAGCGACTTGGCCTGAGCAAGCACATTTTGAGATTTGGCTGGTGATTTTCTTGCCATTTTGCAATCTTACGGAAAGGATCAGAAATAAAAAAGAAACGAAATTGGTAACGTAATTGTAACAGAATAGAAACAGAAACGTAGCAGAAACGAAATCGGAGGAACAGAAACGGAAACAAAATACATAGGGGTTGTAAAAAACTGAAAGCGAAAACGAAACTGAAACTGAAACGAAATCGATTTCGTTACCCAGCCCTGCTCACAAGAGGGAATGGACTCATCGAAAGCCCTTTAAACGTCCACTTCGTCGATGGCTCGAACACGGATTTCGGAAACGTCTGGGATTTCCAGACGAAGTTCAGTTCAGTGGAGACGGCTGGGGAATCTTCTTAACGTCGGATCGCTTGAAAAATCTGGATTGTTTCGAAAGGAATCTCGAAAATCTGGATTGGTTCTCTGCGAATCACCTGTCGGACATGGGAACGGATGGTCGTGTCGAAACGGCGTCTGTTTCCACGCGTCGCGAGAGGAATTCGCGTTGGATGCAGCGCGGGAATACTGCCTGTCGTTTCCGGATTCCGACATCCTCAG
The DNA here is from genome assembly GCA_905338385.1 of Darwinula stevensoni. NCBI lineage: Eukaryota > Metazoa > Arthropoda > Ostracoda > Podocopida > Darwinulidae > Darwinula > Darwinula stevensoni. The sequence goes on along the minus strand of CAJPEV010001756.1, from coordinate 10,137 downwards.
TATCGGAGATAACGAGCTCAAGCTCACAGACGCGGCTTGGTGTTTTGAGGATTTCTTCTCCTGTCCCCTTCCGCTGAGCCGAGAGTTTTGGGTGGGTCTTCTCCGGGATGCAGCAGGAAAATGGTTCTGGCTGGATGGATCCTCTACCGCGAAGGATCGACGGGAGATTGGCTCTCCTACATCGTACGGAGGTAACTGCGCCGTCATGGCCACATCCTCTTGGAACAAGGACGACACGAATCAACTCCATTCCTACGTTTGCAAGAAGTCTCCTTGAGGATTTATCGATCCAGGCTCCCAATTCGTTTTCCTTGCACGTGTCTCTTCCACCATGATCAGTCAAATTTCGAATGTGAGCCTTACAATAATGTCCTTCAATATGGAAAAAAATGTTTTCCTCTCCGTCTCCCACCTTCATTTCGTAAAGGAAAGAATGGAAGGCAAACATGGTTTGATTTGAAATTTCTTGAGATACTAATAGCTGTAGAATTCTTATGACGTCTTAAATGCATGAAAGAAAACAGGGAAACGTGGAAGTAAACACTGGCAGCTGTTGAAGGCAGGTGATCTGATTCCGTTAAGAAAATTAGGCACCAATAACGCTGGCGAGTTGCCTGCGGGCAACGTCACGTCTTTCTTCATTCACGTCTTTCTAATTGAGGATAAACGACTCCTGTCCCACTGACCCCCCTGAATTTCTATTTAAAAGAAATTTTCTGCGAGCTGTATCTCATAGCTTCACCAAGAGACAACGTACGAATTTGAAATAGCCACACTTTTGGAGGCGCTCTATCATCGGGGAACCCCTATTTTCCTGTATACAAATTTTTAGAGCATTGAATTGAGACACGTCGTTGAAACTCCGTACACTCGGGTATCGAATAAAGAATACGGGGCGCTTTTGAGCTGTCATTTTATAGATATGCAGATTGGAACTCGACCATATTGATACGAGTAACGCATGCATGCAATTGCGGGAGGACTGCAACGAAACAGATCGAAGTAGACGCACAGTCTGCAACGGGTCAACTCGCCCTGGAAACCTGTACCCAAGGTAACCACTTGCGTACCTTGGTTCCACGACGAATATTCCAGCATAGCCGATGTGAAAGAACCATTTTAAGGTGCCATCGACCTGACATCCTCCTCGTGTCTGTTCTCGTCGACGCAGCAGCGTTTTACCACGCCGCTAGCGAGTATGGAAATTCTACTCGATTCGGCACCGGCCGATCTGAGATCTTGCGATTGAGATTCGTTTGCACGTGCACAGCCACTGTAATTTGACGCTCATGTGTCTTGCCTCAAAGCAATGAGGAACTTATCGCGCTTTATTCAAAATAAAGACAATGCGCACAGGTGAATGAATGTATCCACCCAAGTAACACAAGATATTCCAGCAACGTTTAGGAAATGTTGATGAACAATGTTGCATCTATGTGTAAATGTCCAAAACGTCAACGTTGCTCAAATGTTGGGAAGGAACATTGCATTTACGTTGCAAATCGTTACTTATTCATTACATATACGTTGCAGAAACGTTTCAGGATTTATGTTGCTGCAATGTTGATTAAAAACGTTGCTTCACGGGCACCTAATCTGGGCCTATATTGGCATTACGGAAAAGCGTAGGCTTCACTGGTCCTGAACTGGACCGATATTGAATTATTCATTTCATCATTTCGTACCATATACTTTACATCTCAACCCAGAAATTCTCATCAACAGGACGAAGCCTGTACTGGTTTTACCCTCTACCCATGCATAATACAGTACTGTATCATGTACAGGCAGGAAACAGTACACTTTTGGAGGTGATCTTCCCCTGGATGTGCTGAATTGCACAATACAGGAAAAGGTCCAACCGCAATGTTCTATGAAGTGTCCACGAGATCAATCCTTCATTTCCTCAGCTAGTACCCAGGATGAGGATATGAAGTATTGAGATTGCAGACTCTCTACCATCGTTTTTATTGCCCTGTAGTATGAATTCGACGAATTCTTGGATAAGGGTTCTTCTTGGGAATATGAACTTTGTCTATCTTGGCCCCATTAATCTGTCTGGAAAATCAGAATAACAGGTGATGAAGTGTCCATGTTCATTGATTCCTATAATGAGACAATGTGAGACATATGGCAAAGTACTAGACATTCCTGTGCGGGACAGGGAAAGGGAGAAGGGCACTTTTGTGTACTGTGAGAAAGCGAGACTTACGTCTCCATCTCGTGGCAAGGAGGACAACTTTACAATTCTCTAAAACTTCTAAGTCCATGTTGTATCAGAATGTTGTCGCTACGTTGTCGATGTCAAGAGTGTCAACATTTTCTCAATGTTGATAGCTAATGTTGCAATGACATTCGTAGAAGTGTCGCAGCAACATTCCAAGTGAAAACATTGTAGCAATGTTTTCTCAATGTTGTACAGCAACTTGCAACATAGAGCAACATAGGCAACATTTCGGAAACGTTTCATCAGCATACTGTTACTTGGGCATGAACTTGTCTGAAATTGCCGGCAAAACATTCGATGGGTCGCGTGCAAGGTGGCCGGATCGCATCGCGAGTCTTCGCCAGTCAAGCTTCGGCGTACTTCGTTGAGTCTCGTTGCCCAAGATCGCGAACACTGGCAATGACGCCTCTGGGGACACTGGTCATCGTTCCCAATTGTTGATCCCAAAAGACATCACACAGGTCAGAAAGAAGCAGTTTTCTTTTTCTATTCCTCCAAGTCATGCAACGCAAAAATTCTATATGATTGGTAATAAATGTGCTAACAAGGTGCACAAATTGAAGCATACTGACAGTGCAATTCAATTCATTACCGATGAATTTCATTTCTACGCGATTTAATAGACTGATGGCACTTCTAGTCACTTCGGCAAACTCCAGAAATTTTGAGACCATGTTTAAAGCATTTATGACGTTCCTCCTGGAATATGACTTAACATGTGCAAATCAGCTAATGTCATTGCTGTACTCAGAAATTCATCTGATCCGAAACGATTGGCCCACTCGGCGAGCTGAGCTCTGAGTGCATCCATTCAGATCAGGACCGCCAGTCCAACACTAGCACAAGTTAGAAAGATGATCATTGTGCACATCACAAAAAAAAACTTTTTCAAAGGACTGAGTGAAAATAAAACTAGAGTACCAGTCTGGGTACAGATCTGCCATTGCACTGGCCCCTGCACCACTGGAATTATCTTTGCCGCATCTTAACAATTCAACTTCGAAAAAAAAAGCTGTCATTGATACATCAAAGACCTATATGAAAAGTCCCGGAAAACGAGACAATGTTCTCGATGGTTCACGCGTCGTGTGGATATGGGAGTAGAATATGAAGTGTAGGATGTCAGATGCAGCATTTCACGCCTACACCTAGCAACCCTGTCAAGCTGCCGCGGGCAGCACCACTCTCTTATTGTCTATTATGGACCGTCATCCACGACGGCTGGAAAGGATGTTTTAGCTGCAGACTGGCATCCCCAGCCAGGCGGAATGTTGCACATGCGCAGCGAGTCGAGTTATCTGAGCTATAGAAACTGCGGAGTTATAAGTTAGGATAAAACGACCAAACCTGAACACCTGAAGATTGAGTTGAATGTCCCCACCTTAAGGTCGAGTCGAATAAACATTATGGCGGTCATCTCAACCTTATGGTTTGTGCGTTCCACTCAACCTTCAGGTGTTCGGGTTTTGCCCCAAAACAGGTAATTCTGTATCTAACATCTGGTGAGTGGTTGTAACTAGGCAAATTTTGCTGAATTATTCTTCAGTATTCGGTGAGAATACTTTCCTCCAGAACATGAATTGCATCTTTTTCTCGAGTTTATTAACCAGTCTAGCATTTAATTCGAGACCATTTACTTGCAATACTTGCATACTTGCAATCAGAAGAATAATTAAAGGCATCTTGAAGATTGCACGGTTGACCGGTTAGGAAATTTCGTTCCGTTGAGAGTCGTACCCTTGAGGAACACGTTGAGGCTGTCTCAAAGGAAATTCCAGCTAGCTCTATTCGTTTTGCCAGCCGGATTTTTAATGAGAGGTTATGTCTCTATCTTGATTCTGAAGATTCAGTAGAGACTCATTTCTGTTGGTTTTTCATTAAATGGCTTCTTCACTGAAATTCGCCGTCTTGATGTCCTTGCTAGGAAACTAGTCTTGTCAAATGTTTCCCTTGATGTCCTGATTCTTACTTTCTTGAAGCTCTCTCCCCTCCTCGGAAAGCAACTTCAAATCTGAATATCGAGTACCTCTTTGCACAATCCGTCTCATCAGTACATGAAGTATTTTCGAAAATCCATTTACATCCAACTTACCACTCCTGATATGCCCTCCCCTCTTCTATTCCTATCACTTTTAATAATCGGAATTATCGGATTTTTCTGTCTCTTGGTGACCCAGTCTGCTTTAATTGCAAAAAGGTCGGTCACGCAAAACGTGCTTGTCCAACTCTGGCGAGTTGCTGAAATGAATGCTAAATTAATCATGGCGTCCTTACCCACCCGGAACCCCTCTCGTTTCCACTCCTTCCTCTCATGACTCAACCAGTATGGATGCAATGGATGTTCCATGTGCTCTAGAATCCCTTGAGTCATGTGTCTCAGATATTGCCAGTCCGTCTGCAATAGTTCCATCCTTAGCAGCTGACTGGCCCATACTGACTCCTTCCATTCCAATCCGGAAACAACCATCGTCCTTGACGCCCATAAAAGCTTGTAATATTGGGGTTGGTTCTCTCTTATTCTAATGGCGACTCCACTCAATTGCATTCGCAGTCCCCTTCAGCTTTCATTCTTACAGATGAACAAAGCCAGGCACTCTCCAAGTTAGATTCATCATCCACTCCTCTCGGTATTGATGAATTTCTCTCTTTTTTGAGGAAGTGAGATATTCTCGAAAGCCAGGCTTAGTAGCTCGAAGTCATGCAGACATCATTTCAGGGTTTTGTTCTATGATACAAGCCTCAACTGACCCCTGACCAACTGCGAGCGGTGCCCCCCACCGCTCGCACATCCCTTGTTACGACACTGGGTGCATGGTTCAAAATCATATCTTACCCCATGCCCGAGTGTTCGAAATTCGAACGACGTATCTCACTTGAATGCTACGAGGCAGAACTCGCTGAAAATTTGCATACATGAAGGTTCCCTGATGACGCAACGCATCCCCTATTATTGATCCAAAGGATGGCAGTTTGGGATTCGAACGTTATCCCTGGAATCCTCTGAGACAGAACTCACTTAAAATTGCTATAAAGGGAAATTGGGAGTCTCTGAGAATGGGAAGCATCTCCCCTCCTTCATGTGACAGACAAGAGCTTCTAATTCATACAGTGTGTCTCAATTTAATATTATCGAACTGAACCAGTTGAAATTTGGCATATAGGGAAATTCGAGGATTTGAGGACGGTTTTTTAGGGGAAAGACGGGACGCACCCGAAATATGACTTGAAAAGTCTGGCTGTGGGCTTCATTGAAATGCAATGGGACAGGAGTCACTTAATCTCAAATACCAAGACGTGAATGTTTTAGGGGTACCAGCTAGTTCCGTTTTAACCAGGAAACAAACCTTCCTAATTCCGGTTTAAAATTTCTAGATGACCGGGGAATGGAGGCATATTCCTGCACCAGCTCCTCGATTCGATCTGGCGTCCTTACAGCCTTTGGAGAGCACCCCTCCCTCCAACTCTCTTCTTACGATGACATTGTGAAGGGGCATCTCCTGCGCCTGAGTTTCACTTGGAGTGAACTACCCTTTATTTGTTATAATATCTACATGTCTCAATTAGATGAGCTTGCTCTTACCGTAATATCATATATACATTAGAATCTGACTTACATCTAGTTCCTTCGTCCGCCTTGATTGGGATTGTAGGTGGTTTGATTGTACTTTGGCTGCTAATTGTGATAGAGCCAGCAGTCGTGAGTATCGGCAAATCCTGCAAGCACGACAGCAGGAATTTGTTCACTCTCACTCTCTCACGGACGATTGGCACACAGCAATGATGATTTCACATTTGATGATGAATTGATTTCACAGCAATGAACGTGAATCCACTAACACAAGGTCTCATAAACATAGACCACATGAACGTCTTGACCGATTCAATACAAATGACCCCCTCCTTCCGCGCGTTAAGAGAGCCAGCAATATTCGTTGCGCACTGCTCTAAGACCACAAGCAATTGCCACATCAGTTTCTTCCCCACTGTCTACGAAGGTCCTGCTTCCCTAGCAGCACATAACATTGAAACAGCATTGATTCAACATCCGAATGTTGAATCAACGTTGAATTCAACGTTGTTGTTACAATGTTATGTGCTACTAGGGTTTCTGGCATTTTAAAAACTCCCTTTTACAAGATAAAGTTTTCCATAAAAAAAAATATATAAACGATTTTGGAAAGAAATCACAGCAAAAAGACTTCAACAAAAAAAAAGACAGCATCATGGGACGTGGCTAAAATTAAATTCTCACTTGAGAGTATCCCATTTCCATGAGGGCTGACTATTATAAGATTCCAATCCCTGCAATACAGTATCTGCGGCGTTTTGATCCTTCCACAACTAATCTTCAAGAGATCAGCTGGATAAACTGAATGATTTTCCTTCACTGGTTGTAGAAAGTACCAGAGTTCGATCTCATCAAAAATATCTTAACCTCACTGAATCATCCACAAATAACCACAAGTTACCAGTGCTAGAAAAGTGCCATATTATATTTAAAAAATTTTAAGTCTCAATATCCTTTTTTGCAACCCATATATAACTAAAGCAACATCCCACTTGTGAAATATTGAGAGAGACAAGCTTTGGCAGAGAACTAGGGATGTGGATGCCAAGACAGCTAGTATATCTTTTTTGTCTTTGACATTCTAAGCGCCCAAACAAGCCAAATCTGGAAAATGCTTAAATAGTATAGGTAATATATGCTGACCGGTTCCTGCCCTTCTCGACCTTCCGGTTATCATAAATATTTCCGTCACTAATCAGGCGCACTTTCACATGGCTCGAAAAAAAAATTAAAGAAGGGAAAAATAGAATTGGTTGGGGAAGGACTCGTTGTTTAGCTCTGATTCGCGCGGGTCTGCATGCAACATACGAAGCTGCCGGGAAAAGAGGTTACCTGAGACGAGCAAGCCAAACAAAATCGTTCTGACCCCAGTCTGACTGGGGTCAGGGCTAACTCGTGAAAGTCGTGAAAACAGTCCTAGTGGGAACAGGGAAGAGTGGGAACTCATTCCTTTCTGAGACATTTAAGTATTTTCTTTTCATGAGGTTGGATTGAAAAGTAATTTTTTTTCCCCAATAGAAGAGATTTTTTTTCACACAAAAACTTTGCAGGGTAGGTATTCCCTAGGTAGGTATTCCCAGGGTAGGTATTAAGAGAGGGGTCAGTGTTGACAAATGAACGTGTGATTGATACTGCGTGAAACAGGTGGCAAGTAAAAAAATGTCGGTCATCACTTTGATCGACCCTCATACTTTCATTCGTCCTAGACCGTGAGTGATTTAATAAAAAATACTAAAGTGACGCTGGTAAATAATGTACGAGTGCCGTATTTTTCCTATAATCGACATGAAAAAGACGAAATAGGACGAAAGCGCGATTCTTTACCTTCGGTGTTCCAAAGTAACACAAAATATTCCAGCAACGTTTAGGAAATGTTGATGAACAATGTTGCATNTGACGACATGACAACAGGGCGCTATCCATCCAGAAAGCAATGTTGGCCAATGAAGTCAAGAGGGAGTGGAGAAAAAAAATTACTATCATGAATTTCCTATTTCTGAGGAGCAATCTAGGTTCCAGGTAGACAAAGGAACAGGGGTATATGTATATAGTTGTTAATCGCCAAAATCCAGCAGAACCAGAGATATGATATTAATCAAGAGATATGTGGGCAGAAAATGGAGAAAAAAAATATTAGGCACGTCCTACTTCTGGGATGGAAGAGGTATTGAACACAAACATCCACCCATAGGTAAGGAACGCTCCTAAAAAAAAATGCAAGAGTTAGAGGTTTGGAACAATTAATTTGCCCTTGAAAAATTACTGAGCCCACCCCTCTCCCAAGATACGCTGGGCATGTTGTAGGATGTACTGAACATACCGGTGAAAGCCCTCACTGTTCAAGTGTACTCCATCCCCAGCAAATGTTCTCCGCAGAGTGGTGAGCCGTAGTGTGTCCATACGGACCACTTTGTCTGGGTGTTGAATGCTAGCCTGATAATAGATATCCTTTAATCTATACACGCATGTCATATAGACATCATATAATGTTTGGTTTTGGATTTCGGCACCAGGAGGCCATTTGTATCTATGAAAGGGGGGCAAGAAGCAAATTTTGACATTTGGAGGGGAGGTTGCAAGAAAAGAATTAATTTTATCTTGAATTTCAAGAAAGGTCTGTGAATAGTCTGGGGGATGTTGACCAGGGCGATCTTGGTCAATGTCGTTTTCTCCCGCATGAACAAAAATAACTTTGGCCCCTGCATGTAGATCCAAAAGATTCGTGGCCATATTCAAGATGTCTGTCATCCTTCCACCAGAGAGGGCCCTGACGGCCACCGAAGGATGCAGGAGCCCACGACAAACCGGGTCATTGTGGTTGCATGCATGAGTGTGAGCCCTCCTGGCAAAGGAGTGGCCCACATGAAGTATAAGGGCTGAAGGGCGTTGGGGAGCAGAGGATGTTGATGGTGTTACTGGAGGAACTGCCAGTTGAGGATGAGGATGAGGATCGGGAACATCAGGAACTGTAGCTCTCTCCATGGGTGGGCAACTAATTTCCTCTCTCTTCTGGCGATTATGAAGAAAATAGTGTCAATAATAGAGCAATATGGCATATGGAAAAATATAATGTGGCTGGTCATGCCGAATTTGTAGCAAAAAGACCCTAGTCCTCAGAAATCCATTTTAAAAAAAAAGATTGACTCTTAAGGCAGAATTTTGTCTGAAGATAAATACTAATCAAAAGGAAGGAGTATACCTCAAGGAAAACTCATTAGACTTCTTCTGCAACAATCAATGAAGCAAGGTCCAAAGCTTCACGCATACCAGTCTCAAGAGCTAATAACCTAGAATCATGATTCTGAATAATTCCCACATTTCCGAATGCCAGAAAATCAGCATCGGCCGCCTGAGAGCGACAAGCATTCAACTCACTTGCTATTTTAACCAATTCAGAATTGATCCTATCAAATCTACTTGAGAGAAGTTCAATCTTTTGATCCAAAGCAGTATATTTTGCAGTAGAATGGTCTTTTGACTCTTTAATTCCTAACAGGCTAGAAAAATCCTTTTGCAATTCAGCCAATGTGTGAAACTCCTGCCTAGATGAACACAAATCCTGACACACCTCACTCAACTGGCTTTTTAGGGACCCAAAAGAAGAATGAAGGGTAGTCAGTGAGAATTGTATCTCAGAAAAGGGGATTGACTGATTAGCATGAGATACGGGGACACCATAAATATCAGGAGTCCTAACATTTCGTCCTGATCTAGTTTGTGTGACGAAACGTGGAATTTTGGATTGTGAGAACTCTGATTCTGAAGACGCCTTATGTAATGTCTGTCCTACAGGAGGACTAGGTTTAGGGTTGACCTTAACCATAGCTGGCAGAAAAGCGTCATCCTCATCATCCGCTGGCTGATCAATTTTGTCAGGCTTTGAAGGCAAAGGATCTAGCAATGTAGGAAGATTTTGACCTCTGTCCCTGAATATGTGTAAATTATCAACACTTTGCATTGACTTTTTTCCAGGTTCACCCTCTATTTCTACAACACCATTATCCAACACCCTAGTGATCTGGAAACGACCTGCCCAATTTGGCGCCAGCTTGGCATTTTCTCCAGGTTTGACTCTGTGAGACTTAGTAACAACATCACCAACCTGAAATGGATGACCCAATGGTTTGCATTGATCAAAATATTTTTTCTGACGTTGCTGAGCCAAAAGCAAGTTTTTCTGAACCAAGTCTCGAGTTTGTTGGAATTGTTGAATGACTGTGTGGAAATGAACCAGGAGTTGAAGGTTGAAAATCAAAAGAAAGTGGAACTCTCGGTTTCATATTGAAGAGAACCTTATAAGGAGAACATTTCATGGAGACCTGGCAACTTGTTCTTATGGAAA
>CAJPEV010001755.1:39924-55838 GCA_905338385.1 Darwinula stevensoni | reverse complement strand
GAATTCTCCACAGCGCGAAAGACGACGGCATTCTTCCGAGGAAGTCGTTCAGACACAGGCAGGGGTGGAGACATGTCTCACACCAAGAGGGAGGGAGGGGGGGAATCCCCTCCAGACAGCCCGTCCACACGTTCCAGACGTGGGACTAGGTTGTAAGAACACCCAAGGTCACACAACCAGACGGAAAACTGACATAGAAGGTATGGGATTGGGGAGAGGGGGGGGGGGGGGGGGGGGGGGGGGGGGGGGGGGGGGGGGGGGGGGGGGAACGACGACACTAACAAGGAAAATACTGGAACAAACTAAAGTTAGCCTAGGAAGAACATATAGTAACTCAAAGAAATTCAAATAGAAAGAAAGAACTAAAGAAAAGGTCACGACTCACGCAAAAACAAGAGCCAAAACCTAAGGCAAACCAATAGGAAAAACCATCAGGACAAAGAGGGCGCAAACCAACACATCCAGACGGCCACCATATTGAATCCGAAAAAAAAGGCGTGCCTGTCACTCGGGCAGGGAAGATGTAGCACCGATTTATCTTCGAGGCGGAGGGGGTGAGAGTGGATGTATTGATATTAATAGAATGGGGAAGGAGGCCAGTTCCCAATTGGGATAATGCTCCATAACTTATACGTTACTAGAGAGAAGGTAGTAGACATACTCGGGTGAACTTTGAATGGAGGGGTATGATGACTTCACTAACCTGGCGATAAAAGAGCCCGAGAGCATCAAAAGAACCAGATGTGGGCTGTGGCCCGCGTACGTCACGACATCAAGGCGTTCTTTCCTGTGACGAGCATACCAAATAGCTTGCTCCTGGACATCCCCTCACGTTTTCTTCACTCCTTAGTTCTTTTCTAGAATGAGAAAAGGCTTCTATTCGGCCCGGCTTCCCCACGCGTGAGGAGGCCGGGCCGGGCGGAAGGAAGGAAATCGGGACTAACCCTTTATTGGGAAGAAGACATGCTAATTGAATTTCGCCATGAAATTTTGTTTTTGTGGTTATTAGCGATCCATAATAATGAATGACATTTTTTTGCAAAAAATTTCAATTAATGCCAAAATCCATGCCATATGTTTGATGTAAATTATCACATCAGACAAACATTAGATTCATCCTCTTTAGAGAAGGTGTGAAAATATTATCGCATTATATTATAAAGGGTTAATCTGTCAGCAAGAAGTTCGTGTGTGCTCATAGGAGGGAGTTAGATAGACAAGTGGTGGGGAAGGAAGTGTATCCCAGCCTCCTTTTTTCTTTCCCTGCAAGGAGGGGATAAAGCAGAGGGGGGAAAAAAAAGTGTATTCCCAGTGTGTGTTCACAGTGGACGGCGATCTTGAGTATTCGGCCTTTTGTGTCTGTGTCTCGCTGCCTTTTGTGTCTCGCGTTCAATCACAGGATGGATGCGGTGGAAGGTCAATTGGGTAATGGTCCCATCGCTTTTTTTTCTCATCTTATGCCCCGAGTTATTCGTTCTCGTTCCCTTAATGGATATCTCGTTCCCTGATAGCATCGCTGTTCTCCTCGACCCTCGGAGACACTCGATCACCGTTTTATCTCCTCACCCTGGTTCACACTAAAATTTGTAATCGAATGGATTTGGTATGGGGTCCTTCACGGAGTCTGCGCATTAAAAAAAAAAACTGATTGTGCCCTTTCTAGTCCCTTTTCTGGAGCTATTTGAAGGTTTTGGGGGGAACAAGGCACAGTCAACCAGTCTCCTTTCTGTCGTCCTGGAATCGTGTCGAATTTCCATTGAAGTTCCTAGGACAAAAAGGAAACGGTGGCGAATCACCAGAGCGAAGGAAGGGGCTTCTCCTCCGTTTGATTTTTTTGTGAGGATCAAGCATTGCCTTCTTGGGGTGAGGATTTGTCAGAAGAGGGGGGGGAAGTAAATATGAAGCTACCAGACGATGATTGATTCCTCGTACGTTTCTCGCCTCCATTCTTGTTATCTCGTGTCACAAGAGCGCGATGTACCAATGGCCTCATGACTCTCATGTTCAACATGAGGGTCTCACCCAGGCCAAAATGTTCGACCTTTCGTAACGTGACAGTCGATGAGAGCGTCCAGCGACCTTTCCTTTCCCCTCGGTAACCTTATGAACTACAGCCTGAAACATTGTAGCCCATTGTACTGATCACCAATCGGGACGTTAACCAGGGTATTCATCATGAACGGTTAGGGTGGCCGCATACGATTTGGATGGGGGGAATGAAGGAAGCGAGAGTGATGGGGGAATTAGCGAGCGTAGAATCAGCTGGGGAAGGGGGTCAATCCCATTCCCATCACGCGGTATTCTCCGGGAGTGTGTCGGATCTGGCAACCCTGGATGCAGGGACGCAAGCTTACCATGTTCTTCCCCTACCACATTCTGGCAGCCCTTGTAAGTGCCAGGAAACTTTTTGCCTCGTGAAATCTGCGGTCGGAACCTATTCTCCCGCCAACCAGCTTGTGTAGCCCACATTCTGCTACCCTGTCTCTTGGACTCATGAGTCGAAATGAACCCGAATGATAGACTATGAAAAGGTCTAAGTTTTGATTCGGAGGTGTATTTCATCCCTTGGCCTTCGATATCAAACGATCTCTTCTATTCCCTCATATCTCCCAGTCACAAATTGATCATAGAGCGATTTCTTCTCTGCGTTTCACGGGTTTAGCTGACGGGGGGCGTGGCGATGCGTTCGAGATGAAAAGTTTGCTCAGGTTGTTAATTCCACTCAGAATAGAGCTCCAGTTGTCGAATTACGGTATTGTCGTAATTATGACGATCCGAGCTAAGCCAAAGGGAAGTGCAGAAACTTCTGGTTGAGCATTCAGACTTTCGGAGCACTCATGAAGTGGCTTCGATATTGTGGGGAAAGAAATTGCTAGAGCCAAGGGCTAAGAAAAAGAAGGAAAGGGGGAACTGAGAAGGGAGAACGCATAAGAAAAATTCCCGATGGCCGGGTGATTTTCCCTCCTCCCTGGCTGGAACATTTCCTATGTGCGAATTATTAATAAATATATAAATGGGCCAAAACATGTGAAATTACCTGAAAGGATGGCAGAAAATAGGAGCGAACTTTCAGTCTTCTCCGACCATTCTTACTACATCAGGGCAGAAACCTCTGGATCACCAACGTGTGATCAATTCAACACAAGCGACTACTCCATGGGGCTTCGGAAAACTGGCGCAACAGAATGCCGCAGGGTGAAAAACGGACCGCGATGTTGGCAACCGTGTGGATACCGTGACGTCATCGGGCCCGCAAGACGTCATTGACATTGACCACTGGCACATTGACCCCATTATACCACAGCCGGTGGCACCGCTACGTGCTGTTTCCTGTTCCTCTATTCCTGCCTCACTCTCTCTTTCTCTTCCCCCACAGCCAAGGTCATCCTATTATCCCTTCGATTTTATTATTTCCATACTTCTATATGCTGACTTTCTTCACTGAGTGCGTCGGGGTGGGGGGAGGGGAGGGGAGGTGAGGCGACTCCACCAACCATATAGTCATGTCTTTATTATTATTATTATTTTAAGGTTTAGGTTTGTTTTAAGATTGAGGAACTACTTCACTCAAGACTGCTTGGAAGAGGTACTCGTCTTCATAACCTTTAAATGGGAGTAAGTGTTCACCCGCAGTTGGATGCTTGGAGTTAACTCTGTGCGGATGCAACAGATGAACTTGGAAATTTTGTGCCTCCAGCTTCCATCGAGACAAGAATGATGACGCCCGCGACGTCTGAAAGATTTCCGAATTTTTGTTGCAGTTCCAGCCGGTCATTTGGAAGTCAGATTGGATGTCTCGACGGAAGCTGGCTATGAAAGACATATCTAGCAATACAGCAATAGCTCATCCGAACGAGATTTGTCAATTCCATCGCCACATATTGGTATTCGGGGGTCAAAATTGCATTGATACAATTTTTTTTTTTTACCGGGTTGCCAGTTTGACAGCAATCCCTGAGAACTTTTAGCAAAAAATCTGAGGTGATGGAGCGCACTGTAAAAAAAATAATAATAAAATAAAAAAGGAAGGAAGGAGAGGGAAGCCATACCATCTAACACGAAATGCTTTCCAGGACCAATGAAGCAATAGATGTGCAACAATTGATGGAAGATGTAGATGGAACCCCCACAGCCCCCCCCCCGTATACAAGTACCCTTCCAAATGCTAGGTCCCCGATCGATTCACCCGACTCAGACACTTCAAGGCCCAGGGATCCGGAGAATGGAGAAAGAGGGAATCGGCAATTTGGCCTCTCGTGGTGCACTGGCCGCATTCAGAGACGAATGCTCCAATGCACGTCCTGGATGAAGGGAAGGACGGTCGGCCGGCGACCTTATAGGAGGGGACCCGGCCGAGCGATGTCGAGTCTTGCGGTCGCCTCAGTACTTGCATTCCGTCTTTTCCTTTCTATTTTTCAAGAGGCAAAGAGTGTTGATGTAGGTTTTTTTCTTTGCCTCTCCATACGTCCTAGGGGACTTTCTCCCCTCATTCGCAAATGCATCTTGACGATGAAGGGATGGGGGGGGGGGGGGGGGGGGGAAAAAAAAAAAAAGGTGGTGGGGGGGGGGGGGGGGGGGGGGGGGGGGATAAAAAGAAACAGGTCGTAAGAGTTCGCAGCTGAAACTTTATGGGTAGTCGGTAGTTACCAGGAAAGCGAACTCCGTTGAGCGATGCCCCCGTGCAAGACTTTTTTTTTGTGAGCAAGAGCATTCCGCGACCCTGTTGTCATCCGCAGGCGACTCCTCTCACTTGCTTCCACACTAAAAAAAAGGTTCAAATAATGGTGAGACATGCCTAGGAAACGGTCTCCCATTAAGGATTGTTGCCTCTTGGTCCTTCCCTGGACTGGGCACCATGCACGTTCGCTCCAGTGCGAGATGCCCTCGTGGGACGTGCCAAGTATAGTAAAGAGGAGACGGGGACACACCGTGGCAGGATCTCGCTCCGCGCTCTCCCTCCCAGTCCTTAGATTTCATGGCTCTTCCTCCCGCATTTGCGATCGTTTATATGAAGTTCATATTGACGGTAACCACAGAATCAGAGCGTGTACACTCAAAAATTCATTGATTTAGACTCCGTGCGGCTACGTTGCATTAGTTCCGTGCCTAAACCGGCATCGAGGGAGAAATGGAATGCCAATGTGCCATCCGATTAGTTCTCGCCAGCCTTCTCGCATTAGGTTTCAAATCTCTCCGATTTGTAGTTGGTGATATCGAGTGAGTAAATAAAGCGACTAATCCAAGCAAGTACATAATAGCCTTCATGGGGTCATGTCTAAGTTGAGGAGCTGAGTTCCGAGCTCCTCGGGTGGAACTAATTTCTTCCTTGGGGGGGTGCTGCTAATGCGGGTTGCGGAAAGTGAGAGCGGAATGAAAATGCCTGGAACTTGGCCTGAAGGAAGGGGGCCAATCGCCTGCTGATGCAGCTACGTAAGAGGGATATCCTTTTTTTTCTGACCTTGACCCGTGAGCCTTGTTCCCATGGAGATGGAGATTTGCATGGGGCAGGCCGCTGCTTCCTAGTCATCAACGTTGATGATCCCTTGTATGGACGCGAATTAAGGTCGGTGGAGGGACCGAGAGTTTCGTCTATTGTGATGAAAATCTCGTCTTTGGTGATTACGTGTCTGGAAGTCGTCGAAAGCGGAAGAGTACCATTGGACTGAGGCGAGCACAAGCACACGGTACCCTCCCTTCCGGGCTGAGAAATGGAGCGATGATGAACCATACCATCGAATACGGACAACGTCTGGACCATAGAGAGTATGAAGTAATGTGAAAACCAATTTTCAATCGCTCTCCCTTTCTTCAACCTCCCCCCCCCCCCCCAGCCCCCCTCCGGGACCCCCCCACCTAAGCCTGGCCCCCCCCCCCCCCCCCCCCTTTCTATCCCTATATAAAGGGATCCTATATAAACACAAACAGAGGGATAAATATACCTCTGTTTGTGTTTAGTGCTCGTCCTGGACACGTCTTGGGCGCTCGACTCTCTTTAAAGATCTGTTACAGTTGTTCATCCATGTCGTCTCTCTTATTCCGGCAACAGATGAACGCAGGTCAGTTGCCTCTGAATGACACCTAATTTTATCGATCTACCTTTGAAACGACAAAATGGGGTTTCAATTGAATCGATATCAAAGGAGGACTCCTAAAACATCATTGTCATTTGGATTGTCCAACTCATGCAGCATGGGCTGGGGGGAAGGGGGGCTGGGGGGGGGGGGGGGAGGGGGGGGGGGGGGGTTGTCACTCGTTCGGGAATGCCGATGGTGTTTTCCTCCAGTGCCGACTGAGAGGTTATGGAATAACGCCCCAATAATTTGAATAAATGTAAAAAGGCCCCTTTCCATCCCCGCCTTTAGCACAGGACCTTCGGAACGGAGATTACTCCCGAAAACGCAATAATTTCGTTCCGTTCCGTTCCAAGTTCCTGAAGAGTTTTTCCTCTGCAACCAGTGATTTTTGAAAGTAATTATCGGTGTATCATGGGTATTAAAAATATACTTTTTTGTGCCTGTGGAACGTAACGGGAATATTTTCAGGAACGGAATAGGACGCAGAACGAAAAATATTCCGTTCCGAAGCCCTACGCTCCAATATACCGATAATCGCCGATTGCACTTGTAATGCGGATAGCGGAAAGCGAGAGTGAAGAACGAAGCAATGTGGCGGAGAACTTGGTAACGTGCCCGGAGGAAGGGGGTCAATGACATGGAAATGCCCGTACTGAGAAGTAGAGTCCTTCACAGCTGATTTTTCGGAAACCAACCCGATAGTCCCGATCGAAAGTCTTTGCACGCCACCCGAAACCTGGATGCCAACTAAACCTCACAGTCAGACCATAGAAAAAAAATGAAATCCTATTGATTTTTCATAATAATTGATGATGCAAATTCCAAACACAAGCCGCCCCAGCCAGCCAGTTTACAAAGAGCTGATCCACAACCCGACCCGGAGGAGGAATCATTTGGGAATTTTGGCACGAAACATCTGGCGAGTTGGATCGAGTCGATCAGCCAGCAGTCCGTGTCGGACTCTACCGGGGTGTGGGAACGACAGGTCGACCTTGACTCGTAGACCTAGTGCACTCGCTCCACCGCCCTTGAACCGCTAGGCAATGCACTAAGACCTGCGCGGGAAAAGAAGGCCCTAAAGGCGTGACAAAGGCCCATTTTGTCGCCGCCCTTTATCGATATCGACGTGAAACTTTCCGATTTAGTGTCATCTTTCGTTGAGTCGCCTCTATGGAAAAACTACCTGCTCTGCCCTTCGTAGCAGAGCTGCCCTTTCTTGTTCCCTTCTCACCAGAGCGAAGGACAGGCTCTTTCCACCAATTCATCTCTCCTGATGATGCTATGCCTTCTTGAGATAGTCATCGGTGACGGAGGGGGGGGGGGGGGGGGGGGGGGGGGGGGGGGGGGGGGGGGGGGGGGGGGGGGGGGGGGGGGGGGGGGGTGGGGGGGGGGGGGGGGNGGGGGGGGGGGGGGGGGGGGGGGGGGGGGGGGGGGGGGGGGGGGGGGGGGGGGGGGGAAGTGACGTAGTCGAGAGCGTGCTCGGAGTCACGTGCCTTTGGAGGCATGTGGGGAAACAAACTCTTTTTTTGTGTTCCTCGTACGTCTCTCGTCGTTCTTCATTCACGTTCTCGCCACGTCATGAGTACATGATGTCTGTGTTCTCGGTCGTCATGTTCTGGGGGAAGTTTCAATCGAAGCAAATGGAGGGAAAGTCGCTATTACAGTCGCAGAATAGGTTCTGTGTAAATATGGATTACTTTAAAACTGCCACCTCGTGAAGGGGGAAGCTTTCACAGAACGACACATTCCAGATGGAACAATGTACGGAACGTAAGACTTACGATGACTTTACATAATTTATTCCGGGGGGGGGGGGGAAGGCTTTATAAAGAATGACCTATTCTCCCCCATANCAAGGCTTTATAAAGAATGACCTATTCTCCCACATATCCCCCAAGAAAAATGAAATTCATTTCCAGCACAGAGCCTACTGGAGCTTCAAAGAAGGCAACATTTTTGAAGGGGGGTGCACTCTAAACCTCAGATATCTTGGAAAAGTCACGGTCGAAATGTCTCTCTCTCTCTCAGGGTCAGTGCAGTCCTGCAGCTCATGCGAACTGAGACAAGCAAGCATCTTACTTGGGCCCTGCATGCATATAATATGCGACGCATGCATGGAAGAGCTGCGGACCCCGACATGTCCCAAGTGCCAGGAAGTGTTTACATGGAGAAAGACGAGTCTCGCCAGTGAGTTCTCTTTATACTCAGATGGTCTCCTTGAGCGTCCTCGAATTCGTCTGCGGCGTGGACACGATGTAAAAAGGTACGAGGGGAACAGACTGCGATTTCCTTCTTTCTCCACCCAAAGGGCTCGAGACCTTATGGCAGCTGACTCGTACTTCGGATGACATCAAGATGAGGAAGATCCTGGTTAATCCTATTGAATTCACTCGACCATTTTGTGGTGCCGTGTTCTCCGTGAAGGTTAAGGGTTGTGCAGGATTCGGACGACCTTCGATGCCGTCAAACGTTTCTGCCTTAGTTTCCCTCCATGATGTCCCGTTCTCGTTTCTCCACAGACCGCAGATGAGGCGAAAGAGCGTCTGCTTGCCTTGCATGCCCACCGAGATAAGTGTAAGGAAACACAAATTCCGACGGCTTTCCTCACTGGAAACATCAAAACAGCTGCATCAATCGTAGGAGTCTTCGAGAAAGAGGGCATGAGAAGTGACGAGGCAATAATCCGAGTCGTTGCCGATGAAGGTGATCTCCATCCCCAAGCCACCATTCCCCCAGTCTTCTCGACTCGAAACGGTTCGCTTTCCACGTCTCTCTTCTGCTATCCCTTCGGTCTTCGAATTGGTCAGATGTTTGGAACGATGCACGTGATCTTCACGCGCACACCGTTCTGCCGATAGCTGAGAGTGACGTCAGTAGCACAAATTTACGAGGAAGGGAATTGGATATTGCCGAACTCACTTTGTCAAGGCAGGCACATCTTTGGTCAAGTTTAAGGGCTTAAACCCCTTCCTTAACCCTTTCGGTAGTGGTTTTTTAAAAGGCTTTTCTTGCATACGGGTTGAGCGTTTTTTCTTGTTTACGGTTTTCCGTGCTCTCAGAAATTTCATCTTCATTATGGTACAAACAAGTGATACTCGTGCAGAAAAAAATTAGTTTATACCCAGTAGTGCTTCAGGGCGTGAATTCCCTAAAGTAGGGCTCTACGCAGAATGCCTTGTGGAATTTCAGGCATATGAATTGGCCTGGGGCTGGGGGGGGGGGGGGGGGGGGGGGGGGGGGGGGGGGGGGGGTGGTCTCCCACTAACATATCTTGAAAAAAAAATCTGGTAGTATCTGATAGGTTGCAGCTCGTACCAACGCAGCAAGGTTAGCGATTCCTATGAAATTGACGGTACGTGTAAGGCTGCAGGATTTTAGTGCAAAGTTGCAAGCGGTACTGTTACGGGCGTCCTATGGAAAGGGTTAATGGGGGTTCCTTTATTGCCTCTCCGAATGTTGTTCTCATGGAGGTCGGAGGGAGTGAAGGCGAATGACAAGGCAGGACCTTCTTCTGAGTCTCTTTGCTCTTAGGAGTAACGATTTTTTTTTTCTTTAGCGGAATTTGCGCTTAGGGAAAATGGGGGAAGAAGGAGGGAAATGTAACGTGACCACATCCCATTATTGATCCAAAGCGTGGCTTTTTGAAATTCCACAGGTGTGTCACATTCGAATGCTACGGGACG
Source organism: Darwinula stevensoni (assembly GCA_905338385.1). Lineage (NCBI taxonomy): Eukaryota > Metazoa > Arthropoda > Ostracoda > Podocopida > Darwinulidae > Darwinula > Darwinula stevensoni. Next base: position 46,081 of record CAJPEV010001755.1, on the reverse strand, counting down.
GTATGACCGATGGCTGACTGCGTTCTTTAAATTCCAGGAAGCCTCTTTCCGAGGGAACACGCGTATGCTGTGATCGGGAGCAAGTCCAACGTCTCGTTGCCGTCCTCCATCACGACCGTGAAGGATCTCTTTCGGGGTCTTTGGAAGCCGGAAGAGTGGATCCTATCCGATTTGAGGCATCTGAGTGAGGGCAATCGTTTACATGCGTGCACGTTTCAACGTGCGAAAATTTCGCACGACCATTGGGTTAATGACGATTTCTTCCCCTTTCCTCTTTCAGAGATCTGTGATCTGCCCGAGAATATCAACTTGGTTTCCTTCGTCAATGTCGAGTTAGATAACGATGAGGTCTCTTCTGGGACTGCAACTTCTGCCACCCAATATCCTCCGGACTCATCCCAGGAATCGAACACCGAAGAATATTGGGAAACGGAAAGCGGGAGCAGGTCAGATTTTCCTTTTTGCATTTCCATTTGCGAGCTTGAAATGTAAATAAACCTTGAAATAATTTTTTTTTCTTCCTGTAGACTCTCCCTTGCAGACTCGACGACGGAGGAATTCGTCGAGGATATGGACGAGACATGATCTCACGACAGACATCATTGCAACATCTACCGGTGTACCTTTATGTTTCAGAATGTTTGTGTGTCTGTACTTGATGCACGGCCATGCCAATGATACCAGTCCAACCAAACTTTGCGTGGTTTCCTCATTCCGTCCGGGGATCCTCATGGGCTAGGTGGCGTTTCAAAATTCCGACCCCGCCCCCCCCGGGTTACCTTATTTAGTGCAGTTTTGGCCGATCTACTGCAGACTCCCTACGGAGTCAACATTTTGGGGACACACTAAAGAACATGCAGCTTGCTACTAGAGTTATGCAATTAGTTGTGTAGTTAAAAGGAATATTTTAAAAGCAATTTCTAACCGTGTTTGCCAAAGAGGCATTAAAACAATGTTAAATACAATTTATAAATACAATAAATAAATAAAAATAAAAATGAATACAATAAAATACAATAAATATTAATACAAATACAATTTTCAGTCGTGCAACGCCAGGTACCTTAGCTAGTATGGAATATATTTTACTGCAATCTCATTCGGAATCTCGAACGTAAGTTTACTTCTCGATCTCATTTACAACGAACGGACGAAGACGCAGAGGCGGTTCTTCTGTAGAGAGGTCGCAGAAGGTGTTGGTGCCGCTGATTCGAATGCATCAAACTATCTGCATCAGATCTGTGTCTGTATTCTTTTCCCTTCACTTGCCTTGTGCGGGTTCATTCGGCTTGCGAGATGGTCACTTCCCGTGGAAAGGTTCTTCTTTTTTCTCTCTCTATTTTCCTTTTAATATAAAAATCTTGATAGTCTCTCCTCGACGCCCTCACCGATGATCACGAAGTGCAGGTATCGATCGAAAGACTCCCGAAAGGAGTCCTCCGATCCGAAATGACCGGCGGAAGACCGGTCGGTCCGCTCGTGCGAGTCGGACGGACTGCAAGGCGAATCAATTGGACTTTGAAAATGTGTGCACGTGGACGTCCCACTCGGTAGGAAGCAGGAAAAAGTGTTAGGAGGACCTCCATGCTTCTGACATTTGATACCAGAACATCGGCAGAGCGAAAGAGGCTTTAATTACTCTCGCATGGAATGGCCAGGTGAGAGCACGATAGTCATTCGTGGATCTTCCAGACGGCAACCTCCCATCCATCGGCTTCCCTGCCGTGCAACGTCGGCTCGCACGGCTCGAGTCGCTTTTGGAACGAGCGAAGGACTCTCTGTGCGTTTTGGCGGCGGCAGGTCCCGGTTCTGGTTCGGTTGAACGTCGCGAAAGGACGCGGATGAGCGTGGAAAATCCCGCATTCTCGGCATCGGATACGCGGAGACGGCACGGCACGCAAGCAGGGGATCTGCCCCTTTTCGAGATCAAAACTGATACGTCCGCCAGGTTTCATCCCGCCGTATTTATTTGCATTTTTTTCCATTTATCTTCCCTGGCATCTTCGACATATTCTGAACAAGAATGAAATCCACCGGGTTTTGAAAAATCGGGTTCCACTGCCGTGGTTCACACCCTCGCAATGAATTTTCCTATTCGGAACTAGAAATGATTTTTCCCTCCACCCTTTCTTCGATGACGTGGTGCTCTTTTGATCATTTTTCGTCTCGCAAAATGCGAACGAGTCGAACTTATCGGAATTCTTCAAGGACCAATTTATCATTTATCCTTCTTAGTGGATTTTCGCGTCGGCATTTTTCCATCCGTTCGAAGATTTACGGAGTGGAATATTTTGTCCAGTGGAAACTGGACATGCACGACTCTGGGTCTAATTTTTTTTTTTTACTCATCAGTTGACATGGCGCCGCCTCTGACGATTGCGTGGTTATTTGCGAAGATTGCGTAGACGCGAGAACATTCCTCACCCCATCCATGCTCCACCCGTGCCCAATCCATGCCCCATCAACGCTCCACATTTGCCCCAGTTTTCATACTCATCCTGTCGCGAGGGTCACTCAGGCCGGAGCTGGTTGCTAGGGCCTCGCTTCTTTCAAGGTCATTCTCCGCGGAGGGCCGGGACGAGGAATGCGATCGAGGGATGCGACAGACTCGTATTCACCCTGGCTGAGAAAATTTTCCATTCGCGTTCTTGTCGTGTCTCGTGTCGGCTCGTGTTTATACGTAATCGAATTCTCCGGCTGTAGGTGCATGGGGACGATCATCCGAGGCTCGTCGAACGAAGCCAGATGACCCCGGATCGCATTTGGCTCCGATGCTCTCGTCTACTCTCGTCCGAGGCGGGGAACCGGCCGGTGTTCTCTCGTCGTCTCGCTGTTTGCCAAGGCCGACGATGAACGATGCCAAGATATCATATTGCCTGTCTCCGGTTGTTGCCGGTTGCCCCTGCGACAGGTTTCTGCTTCCGATTGGTTTTTCATGACTCCTAGAATCAGCAGCACCGGACGAAACGAGTCGACGAATTTGCATCATACACATCCGGTACCCTCTATTGGGAAAAAAAAGCCGAAGAAAAGAAGGAAGGGGGCCCACACACACCGGAAAATATATTTAAAAATTAAAAGGAGCGGAGGCGTAACTAAGGACAGATGAGGGCCCGTGTTGGTGACTGTGACGTCACTGCGACGTCACTGACCTTCACGTGACGTACATACCACATCCATGTGGTTTTCCACTGGCGCTTAATTTCTTTACCTTCTCCCTTCTTTTCTTTATGTTTACGTTTCCCATCTCATACTGGAATGGGGGGAGGGATCCCCTTCGATTCCTTGGGAAATCTCATTCTTGTTTTTTCTTTTCTGATCGATAAAAACCGAGATAGTGGCAGCGATCCGTCTTCTCGGTAGTAAAAATCGGGAATGCCCAGAGCTGGCTTCGGAAAGAAATTACCGAGGAATATGATGCAACCACTCAGTCCTAGTTTCTACGACAGGCAGTCTTCCGATGCGGGGGCGGACCGAGTCGACGAAGAGTCGGGCTTACAAGCCGGGGGAGACGATGGAGAGACGGGGTGAGTGCAGGTTCTGCATACCAACGAGACGGTACATGACGGAGGCGAAAGACCCGTTCGTGCCCCAGGCGGATGCTTTTTGGCGGGAAGAAAGCGCGGGAGCAGGCCGGTGGCGTGATCCCAGGGATGCCCGCTTTTTCTCTTTTCTCTCTCCATCCGTGCTGGTCGGGGAGGAAATCGAGAGCTGTTGCTTTCTCCCCCCCCCCTTGGGTAGCCACTCCCGAGGGGCTTTCGAAGGAAAGGACCAGCCATGAGAAAGTACTAGTCGAAAGCCCGGTACCTGGGCTTTCGACCTCAGAAGGACCCTTCCGGGGAATAACAAAAATCATCCGTACTCTCGAGCTCTATTCAATATCAGTGCGCGTGAAGGCTAAAAAAAAAGGGTAGGTAATGCCGGAACTTTGAAAATTCAACGCTTGCACAACGGGACGCAGGATCGAATCAACGTTGTTTCATTGCAAAATTGCGGTAACATAGAATCCCCCTTTTACCCACCGTTGTGGCAACACAGCCACGTTGAAAAATCAACCCACGCCCAACCTCGATCAGACGTTGTCGACCGGAAATTACGCATTTTTAGTGGATTTTGCATGGCTGTCGGATTCCGTTTTAGTCCCGTCCCACGCGCCCCTCGCGAGCACGTAACAGAAAAACCTGTTACGTGCTCGCGAGGGGCGCGAGCACGTAAATGAAATATGTATGAATGTAAGGTGTTTTTCTTCTAAGGAAAATTATTCCATTACCGTGCAACAAAATTATCGACAGAGAAACAACTGGATGATGCCCCGGGCCGATTATCGTCCTGGTACTTTCCTAACTGGACATAAACTCGAATCAAGTACTCGAGCAACGCAATCGATTCCGTCCAGCAAGGGAATTACGTGCATCACCTGTTTCATCTCCCACGCAGAAGGAAAGTGAAAGACGCCCTCGCAGCCTGGTTAACGTGCTGCCATACTCGTAAGAGACCCGAAAGATATCAGAGTCGGAGGGATTTGGAGCGCCGTGGGGTGAGGCAGGCAAAATCGTCGCGTGTCTTCGGACTCTCAGGCCAGAAAATCCTGGAGTCCCTATCTGCCGGGTTCCATCCTTCGAAGGGACTCGACAGATATTCCAAAGTCTTCTCTCGAGTTGTTTCATGGGAACAGACTGCGCGAAAAATCTCAAGGAACTATACTTTTCAGGCATGGATGCTAGAATCGCAAAATTGGCGACTAGGCGTCATCTCACGCCGACTTCTCGAACCTATTATCCGTCGAGGTGTCGTGGATAACTCCATTTGGAAACAATATTGAGACCATGACGAATCCAAAAGTGAAAAAAAAAACGAATTAGTACCTAAGAGCTTATAAACGACTTCCCCCATCCGTGTGCACCATCTCGAAGTTTGAAGATTCGGGTCATTAGGAACAGCGAGCATTTAATTAGTTTCTTCGTATTCTTTGTGAAATTCTCAGATTTAACCTTTTGTCAGTGTCATCCCAAAACCGAGAATGGACCCTTCAAATAGAGTGACTTTTCTCGGGCGATTCGCTCGCTTCGACGATCTTGGACGCGTGAGCACTTTCCGTTTGCTTTTTTTTGGCCTTTTCTTTGGTGGCACCACGGAGGAATCATTTACCTGGATTTAGTTCACTGGATGACGATTGCCGGAAGAATAATTTTCTCGATGGAAAATAATGACGGTTGAACGCACCCGGTAACTGACCCAGGCCCAGCCCATGCCTAATGTCTTCTTTTAAAACGGATCGCTTTCGGAATCCCAAGCAATCGATCCTTTTACTGCAGATACCAAAAGCTGGAGCGTGTAACTCGAGAAACAAAAGACCAAATTGCATTTCGTGACCCTCGTTCGCTGACCGGCTCCCTGTTCGCGAACTGGTGCCGCTCCCCCTAGTGCACTCGCTCCCTTGAACCGCTAGGCGAGGCGCTGAGACCTGCGAGGGAAAAGAAGGCCCTAAAGGCCCTAAAGGCCCTAAAGGCGTGACGAAGGCCCAATTTGTCGCCCCCCTTTGTCGATATCACCGTGAAACTTTCCGATTTGGTGTCATCTTTCGTTGAGTCGCCTCAATGGAAAAACCACCTGCTCTGCACTTTTTAGCAGAGCTGCCCTTTCTTGTTCCCTTCCCACCAGAGCGAAGGACAGGCTCTTTCCACCAATTCATCTCTCCTGACGATGCTATGCCTTCTTGAGATAGTCATCGGTGACGGATGGGGGGGGGGGGAAGTGACGTAGTCGAGAGCGTGCACGGAGTCACGTGCCTCCAAAGGCACGTGGGGAAACAAGCTCTTATTGTGTGATCCTCGTACGTCTCTCGTCGTTCTTCATTCACGTTCTCGCCACGTCATGAAAACATGATGTCTGTGTTCCCGGGCGTCGTGTTCTGGAGGAAGTTTCAATCGAAGCAAATGGAGGGAAAGTCGCTCTTACAGTCGCAGAATAGGTTCTGTGTAAATATCGATTACTTTAAAACTGCTACCTCGTGAAGGGGGAAGCTTTCACAGAACGGCACATTCCAGATGGAACAATGTACGGAACGTAAGACTTAAGATGGCTTTACGTAATTTATTCCCGGGGGGGGGGGGGGGGGGGGGGGGGCTTTATAAAAAAAAATTTTTTTCCTACATTT